>JABEVY010000152.1:0-114906 GCA_013364935.1 Fusarium anthophilum | reverse complement strand
GTTATATATACTTTAGATTTAGATACTATTATTAATAATAAACCTATAACTAAGAATAGTTTTTACGCAGGGAGAAGGGCAATATCCCTGCAGAATAAATCCCTTCGGGGTTCTTCAAGTTTCAGGGGGTCTTATTCCGTCCAGGTTTTGTGTTCACTGGATACATCTGCCGACACCTTTCAGTGAGACCTTTGGAACCAAGATTGGCATTTGCCCCATCTCAAATCCTGAGGCTGGGCATGGAACATCCAAAAGGGCTTCAACAAATCAAACGAAGACAGCAAAATTCGTGTACGGATAGCAGCCGGATACTGCACATACAGGTGAGAATCTCGGACTGGAAAACAACCGCCACACCAGAAACCAGGGTTTGGGAGATAGGAATAACAAAAGTAAGGCCAGGAAAAAACTATTTAAACCAGGCTGTCCTCGCTGTAAACCTCTACTTGTCCACAGCATTCTCAACCAACTATCATTCCATATCAACTTTTATATCTATCTAGCCATTCCCTATATCCTAAAATCTCTCATTTCTTCTATCCCTTTCTTATCCAACAAAATGAGAGCCTCCACCGCCTCGTTCCTCACTGTCCTCCTGGGTGCCTCCCAAGTTTTGGCCACTTGTGTCGAAGGCCACCGAGAGGAAATTAGCCCTGACTATATCGTCGAGTACAAGTGCAACTACTACCGTGCAGGAAATATCCACAAGAATATTGACTCCGCCACGGAGTGCGCGAAGCTGGCCAAAGACCAGGGCGCCATCGCCTCCACCTACCACATCACCAAGAAGTAATGCCTTGTTGCTGATCCTGAAGGGGTCAAAGAAGGTCCCACTCAGGGTACTATCTTCATGGTAAAGGTTGAAGATGAAGACCCATTCCCAGAGGAACCAGAGGAACCTTTGACTGCCGAAGAGGCAAGGGACGCATGTCTTAAACGCGAGGCTGCCCTCAAGGGCGAATTGACTACATGCAAGAAGGAGTCAGCTGGCGGCACCGCCGACTCTACCCTGGCAAAGGAGCTAATTGCGTCAAGCTGTAAGTGAAAGGACATTCTGATAATTTCCATTGGTGTCTGACGTTGAATACCCAGGCCCTGGTCAGCATAACAAGTATGGAACGATTGGCGGAAAGGAGTACAAGTTCTGGTGTCACCGATGTAAGCAACAAACTTCCCTTTTCCTACCCAGGAAGTACTAAATTTTTCGCAGACCATAACTTGAACAATGTCAAGGAAACGCACCAAAAGATTAACACAATGTTGGATTGCGTCAAGCTTTGCAATGCCCGTTCCTGGTGCAAGCATGTTGTTCACGGAGTTTATGAAACTAACTGCCGACTGTATGCTTGGGCTGTTAGTCATGCCACGGTTCCTGGACTGGATTCTCTCCCTTTGAACGCGGCCGTCCTGAAATGGTAATGGGAGTCTATGTCTCCTAGCTAGAAGTAGTATGTTCAACACATACACTGTGACTATTCTGCCCTGGTTTAATTAGTGTTAATCACCTTGCCTATATGTTATGGAGAGGTGGACCTCGTTCGACTAGTTTGATAACCTTACTTTCTCAGACTGCTTTTATATCATATCTTATTTATACACCATACCGCTATGTGCAGGCTGAACGTAAATCCCGTCGCATTGTCTAATAGTTATATGTGCCAACCCAAATGGCCCTAGATGTTACATGCTCTAACTAGGCCTCGACAATTTCATCCTCCTCCTTAGCAAGCACCAGTCTTGGAACGCTATGCTTAAACACATTCCCAGGATCATACTTCCTCTTCAAAGCCGCTAGCGTCTCATAATGCTTCCCATAGACCTTCTTAACATCAGCATCCTCATGAGAACCAAGCGATATATACGACCCCTCCAGAATATTATCAGCATCTTCTGCCTGGAGTTCCGCCTTGACCCTAGCAGCCCATTGAACTCGTTCTTCCGCAACAGCCTTATCTGCCAGAATGGCGTAGATCTCAAACACATGATGACGAGCTCTCGTACCGAAAACGGACTTCTGTTCTGGTTCTTGTGCTGAGAGAAGGGTATGATATGAGAAGATCAGACTTCCGCCCGGTGCATTGACACAATGCTTTCCCAAGATCTCAATCGCCTTCTTAGTCAGAGTCTTGCAGTTTAGAGTATAGACTCGGCCGTGTGAAGGCCAGGTGACCAGCTTCTCATTATTCTCAAGCATTTCCGCGATTGTAATCTCCTGCGTATTCTCCATCACACAAGTCGCTGCTCCAGCTATGTTTTTGATCCACGAGCGACCTTCGTCTTTATCATCGCCGTGCCAAGTCGCGATTACCATGAGACTAACAGGCTGGCCTGGCATTTGTGCGATCATCGGTTGGAGCTGTAAATGCACGGGCAGTTGTCCTGATTCGAGAAGCTTTTCGTAGTGTTGGGTGTAGGAGGTGAGAGCCGCTGATAAGTCGCTTGAGTCGTAGAGGATCATGGAAGATAGGATCTAAACATGTGAGTTGTTGTCTTTTGAGATGGGGATGAAACGTACCTTGTCAATAGGGTAGATCTTGATGGTAAGTTCAACGATTACACCAAGTGACCCGCCACCGCCTCGAATACCGACGAGCAGTTCTTCATTGGCATCCTGGACTTCGCCTTGAGCATCAACGATCTTTGCTCCGATGATCTGGTCGACGCCTAGACCGTAATGCGAAGTCAACGGGCCATAGCCACCAAGCGTAGCCCATCCAGTATATCCTACACTCGCGACAGTACCACTGAATTCTTTGATCAGTATCGCAAACTTATTAAACTAGGTCGAACTACTCACGTAGGCGTACTCAGACCCTCTTTCACCAACGCCCTAGCCAATTCACCACCGAGAATGCCCCCGCCGACTCTTGCGCTTTTCTTGTCCTCAGCTATGACAACGTGCTTGATATCTCGCATATCAATAACAAGCGCCCCATCGACCAATGTTCGACTGGCACAATCGTGGCCTCCCCCTCGAACGCTGAACTCGACGCTGTGCTCGAGACAGAATTGCACGATCAGGGCAACTCCATCGCTGGTTTGAGGTCTGAGTACACCAAGAGTCTGAACCGGTTTCTCAACAAAGCATTGTTCGATTTGCTTGTAGTCTTCTGCGTCAGGTGCGTAAGTCTTGACTCGGGTCTCGGCAAGGTGAGCCTTGAGCTTCGAAAACACAGATGTTACAGTCATGATGAGTGTAGACTATGTTGAACGAACATGTCAAGGCCAGCACGTCGCTTCGGTCATATTTATATCCTCGGGGGCTTCCAAACCACAGCCCCGCTAAGCACGCTGACCTCTCAAATTCCCCCAATACATTAAAGCCATGGCGTATGCATGTTTCTTACGACGGATGAATAAGCCAATCACCGCGGAAGCAGACGCTACGCTGACATCTCAAGACTGCATCTTATTCGTCTGACAACGAACTAATGCAAGCCCGGCTTACTTGCTTTCGCAACGCTTCTGTAAATAAGACGGATGAGACCCAGTGATCAACCCCTCTTTTCTCTGTCATCCCATCCACGATGGAGGGTGGATGAAATTTGTGTACGATAGGTAGAGACAAGCTTGGTCAGAGGACCCAGTTGCCAACAAGGGACTTATGGAGCGCTGTAGGCGGAGAATTAGCGTCCATAAGCCCTTGCACTTAACTATCGAGCGTATAGCGCATCCAGCGTATTACGCGTTGCGTCATTGACGATCAACAAGTGCAGATCCTGCTGTAGCCTGTAGGCCTCGAAACAAGCACCAAAAACCACCTGGTCTTCTACAGGGGTTCTCCATCAAGGCACTAGAGACAAAAAGCCCAAGGTCCGACACTATTTAGTTGGAAATGCTCTTTGACCTCTTCTATGGTGACTGTAAAATCTAATCCGCTATCTAAGCGCCTTATCTCGGCATGGGCCTGCCGCAGGCGGGGGCTTACGCTGCTGATCTGTAAGGCGTAGCAAATTGTTAATAAGGCACTGTGCCACTGCTACAAGCCCGTCAGCAACACTTGAAGTATCGCTCACTTCACAATAATGACATTGAAGGTTGGAATCATCGGCGCCGGCATCGGGGGGCTCAGTGCTGCCATCGCCCTTCGACGGACTGCCGCCCAAGTTGAGGTTACTATTCAACCATGCAGCTACTGAGCTCGACTGACGTTGCAGGTCTTTGAGAGGTCCAACTTCAAGGATGAGATAGGCGCTGCTATCACCATAACCCCAAATGGAATGCGTGTCCTTCAGCACTTCGGCTTCGATCCCAAGACAGCGCGCGGTGTGCAGAATAAGCAGATGCGTATGGTACATCCGCAGACTCTTGAGGATCTGGTCGTCGAGAACTTCAGTCAGGTTGAAGATGACTACGGGGCACCATTCATGTTTTTCCATCGTGTGGATCTTCATACTGCGCTGAAAGAAATGGCCGTGTCGAGTGATGAGCGATATCCAGGTCCGCCGGTGGTGATTCATAATGGACATTCTGTCACGAGTCTTGACTGCGAGAAGGCCACGATTGTGCTGGACAATGAGAAGACTTTTGAGAAAGATCTTTTAGTTATCGCTGATGGCGTTCGTGTGAGTTCAGTATCTATCGTGCTGCAATCCCAACTAGCTAATCTCTTTCAGACCAAACTCATCGACCAAATCACCCAAAAGGACGTCCCTCTGGAAGACATCGGCTCCTCATTCTACCGCTGTCTAATCCCATTCTCCGAAGTAAACAAAAACCCCGACCTCGAGGCCATCTTCAAAGACCAAGACCCAGGTTTCTGGGTCCCCTTTGACCTATCCACAGGAACATTCCTTGTCACGTATCCCTGCCGCGATGGAAAGATGCTCAACGTAGCTTTTCGTCACAAGACCAAAGCGGGGAATGAGCACGCAGTCGATTGGAATACTGACACAAACGTTCAAGACATCACTGCCATGGTTGGGGGGTTTAATCCGCTAGTGGCCAAGTTGTTCAGTTTGTCGACGAGCGTTTCTGTTCATAAGCTGTTTCGCAGGGAGCCACTTGAGAGGTACACTCGGGGGAGAGCGGTGATTATTGGCGATGCTGCACACCCGATCCAGCCAACTCACGGTATGTTTGCAAGTCCTTTGAGGATCATGATACTAACAGGGAGCATAGCACAAGGCGCAGTTCTTGCAATCGAAGAGGCAGCGGCGTTAGAAGCCCTCTTCAAGGATATGCAGAACCCAGAAAAGGTCACAGAGCGTCTGGGGTTATATAATGACATTTTGAAGCGCCGCATTCATGTTACACAGCTGCTTTCTGATGCACAACCTGGGATATCCAGTGTGCTGAGGCAACGAGCCGAAGACATCTGGGGAGAAGGGATCTTCCCTCCGGAAGCGATGAACTTTACGAAGCCGATTCGGGACTTCTTTTATGCTTGGGATGTCATGGAAGAGGCGGAGAAGGATTTGGCTGGTGCAACATAGTCAACGGTTATTCCTACAATTTAAACACTTCATAAAATACTGGCTCGGCTTTTGGCTAATTTCTACGGTCTTTGGGAGCAATATGCCCTTGCTGCAGGTCACACGTTAGGGAATAGACATACCGCAGTTGGGTCGGAGAAGACATCTACAAGCCTACCTTCATCTCCTATCTGGAGTTGAAGTGATTTTCGATCACAGGTCGTACAATTTCTAAGGATGCGAGAATCAATACATGAGCTGTTGTGGGAGCGATGATCTTGTCTCGCATTTATAATAGTCCGCCTCGGCATAATGAAGTACCTAAGCGCATTGCTGCCCAACCTGAAATAGAGTAATACAAAGTTGACTGCCTCGACTAAATTCCTTAACTATCCCAGTCAACCTGTGACTATTCAGTAGGTATTCGAGTCCAGGATGGCTACTTCACTTATCTCTCGGCGTAGAGTCTCAATCGAGAACTCATGTGCGCACCGGGTGCTCCATTCGTGGAATCGCATCACGTATCCTCAACTACACTCATCAGCAGGTTCGTGTCGATTATGTTGTCTCTATAGAGATATAGCTCTGGATCTTGTGACAGGTCATTTCCCCGACATCTCAGACGCATTCTTTGAAGACGAGGCTGAGGAGACGTTGAAACTTAAGGAATTGGTCATGTTAAACATTATCATTCTCTTGTCATTCGAGTGCCAGACCATAAAGTCATTCTTGACGTCTTCGCAGACGTAAAGGCTGGTATTTTTGAAGTTACAGGGAGTCGTTTGGAAAGAAAACACCGTGTTGGGCGATATACAAACTCTAAGGAAAGTTTTGAACACGCCAAGGAATGGATTTCTGAGTGTTTGACAACTCACGCCTGTCCTAGACCTGGCACTTCAAGAGTCATGCTACCCAAAAGGTTGCTTGTGGTTGAGGGTGCTCTCGATGATCCTGTCAGATTGATAGAGACCCGAGGCGATGAGTATCCTTACGTCTGCCTGAGCCATCGCTGGGGAAACCCTACACACAAACAGCTCAAAACAACGACACGAACACTTGACAGCCACATGAGCAAGATCGAGTGGGAAAGTCTACCTGCTACATTCAAGGATGCGGTAACAGTTTGCCGGTCAATGGACGTCAAATATCTTTGGATTGACAGCTTGTGTATCCTACAGAGCTTCGCGGAGATAACACCCAGCGAACTTGAAGCTACTAGACATGACTTTGCCCAAGAGAACTCTAACATGGCGAGGACATATCAGAATTCCCATTTCACCATCTCTGCCGACCTCTCAGACCACATGGACAGTGGCTTCTTCTCCAGAGATCCCGTTCATGAATACACCAAGGACGTCACCACTGATAAAGGGAGGGTAGCTTCAGTATACATCAGAAGGCCCATCGACCACTACCGAGAGGATGTCCCGAATCTGGAGACACGCGGCTGGACTCTTCAGGAATTCCTCCTTCCACCGCGTGTTCTTCACTTTGGTAACTTCGATATTACTTGGAGATGCAAAACACGTATCACTTGCGAATGCGGGCATCTAGACCGACAAAAGAGGCGTCAAGCGGCCTGGCATCGATATCATTTTATTGAAGACGCTGCCAGACCTCCCCCGGACGATTCAGAGAGGGCTCTAGAGTGGTGGGAGCAAGTAGTCCATGAGTATACAAGCCGCCGATTGACCAACGCCGCTGATAAGCTTCCGGCGTTGTCAGGCTTAGCACAGCAGCGGAAACAAATCAGAGGCGGTGTTTATCTCGCAGGACTCTGGCGGGACTCGCTTATCCACGATCTCTGCTGGTATCACGTCTCAAACTACAACGTCCCCACATCGGGTGGTGTAGGCCACAGACCTCAGCACTATCGTGCGCCTTCGTGGTCCTGGGCCGCTGTCGATACTGATTCCGGCTGTAGCTGGTGGTGGATGGGGTCAATCGGGCTTCACTCAATCATGCCCGATGATGAGCCAAAGCAAGCATGTCGTATTATCCAAGTAAGCTGTGAACCTGCGACGAGCGATTTGACAGGCGAGGTTCAGAGTGGATTTCTGGATATAAAGACGTCGTTGGCACCAGCTGAGATCTGCCGGGATCCTAGAGGAGAGGTCTCGTGGACCATTCACAAACTTGATCCTTCGCTCACGCTGGAATTCTTCAAGCCTGATTGCGTACTTGAGGATGACGGTCTAAGCTTGGGAGACCAAGTCTTTTGTGCTACAATCGCTGGTTTTGGAAACATCCGTGAGGTGGAGTGTGCTTGTCTGGCTTTAAAACAGATTGATGGCGATATTTATCAACGAGTTGGATTCTGCATTATCAGTGGAGAGCGTGCAGACCTTCAATCTTGTCATGAAGATACTAGGCGACCGGGCCTAGAGGACTTTGCATGGACGGGCAATGTACAAGTGCAAATTAGGATAGTATAATCGAAATTAAAAGTAATGGTATAATTTTTTAATGTCACTTTGATTAAGCTACCAACTTTTTAAACCTCGCATTATGTCTAACAATGCTATTATACGTCTGTGTCTACCAGATATCCTCCTTCGAGATGTTAGCAATAATATCAACCTCGGATGTGAAATGCTTACCTGGTATCTTGCAGTATCCCTTAGACTCTTCACCTTATCCGTTGCAATTTCAATGGAGATATTCCGCTGTTCGGCCCAGATTGAGACGAGTGTTGAGTTGACATCCCTCGCCATGTGCTTTGCATCACCACAAACATACACAACCGCTCCATCGTCAATCATGTTCATCACCTCCTTGGCATGAGTCTTGATGAGGTGTTGCACATAGACCTTTTGTTTAGTCTCTCTTGAAAAGGCAACGTGGATATCGAAGTTGTCGCCGAGAGTATTCTTGTGTTCCTGGCAAAGTTAGGAAGCTTGGCTAAACATCGAGAGATTGTGGACTTACCTGCCACTCTGACTCATATAAATAGTCTTCATCGCGTCGCCTACATCCAAAGAACAACAAACTCTTTCCAACACTCTTACCCTGTTTCTTCAACGCAGCTCGCTCCTGCACGAAACCTCTAAATGGAGCAACGCCAGTTCCCGGGCCGATCATGATAACAGGCCGAGATGAATCCTTGGGGAGTTTGAAGTTGGACTTGCGAAGATGAATAGGTGCTTTGAAGCCGGTATACTTCTCTCGAGGGCCATCTAGTTCATACTCTTGTGATTGAGATTCCTGATTTTGAGCCTGTTTGAGTGAGAGAAGGTAGTTTGTAGCAACGCCCTCGAACACATCAGGCCGGCCTTGAATCTCGGCTGACTCGACGGCGGCGGTGATGGAAACGAGGGAGGGTTGGACGAGAGATGACGAAGAGATGGAGTAGTATCTGGGCTGAAGTTTGCTGAGTCCTTCTACTATAGCTGAGAAGGGCAGCTTACTCCATGGTTGACCACCACTCAGCATACTCAAAACTTGAGCAAGCGAAAAACACTTCTGACTGATCCTTTCGTTGAAATACACCTTGTCACTACCAAGCTTGGCCGCTTCAGCCTTCGCACCCTCAGTAGGTGCAAAAGCAGCAATAACGTTGATGAACTCTCGAGACACAGGTCCAGCGATCTCAAGGTAATATCGTAGCGCAGTAGCATATGTCGTCGGTGTAGGAACGGGTGACTTTGCTGTTGCCTCCCGACTAACGATAGAAATAACCGTGTCTTTCTTCTCACTCAAACCAAGAATGCTGAGCAGTTGGGTGACATGTTCTTCAGAGTTGGTCGGCCAGATAGCGACGTGATCGCCAGTCTCATAACATAGACCAGAGTCACCGAGATCGATCTCCATGTGAATACAATTGCGATTCTTGGAAGTGAATACCTCTCGAGACTCCGTGATATTGGCGATGTAAGGATTCGTGTTGCTGAACTGACGGTTTGCTGAGCTGGTATCAAGATGATCTGCGTTTGCCTCACCGAGAAAAACACCAGGTGAGCTCACATCTAGATCTTCCCTTTCCAAAACACCAAAGGTAGACTCATAAGCAACATCCCTCTCCTGAAGCCCAAACTCTTGAACAAGCTTCGGCCACATATCCTGCTTCCACGCCAAAAAGTCCTCTTCAGTAGTCCCAGCTGCATCATCAGCCTCCCCAACACTAGCAAGATTCTTCGCACCAAGACCATCCAGCGCTTTAGACACGCGTCGCACCATAGCGTTGTAATGCTCGTAAGTGCTGTTCCCCAGACCAAAAGCAACATACTTAACGTTCTGAAGATCAACATCCGGCTGATCCCCATCTCCACCACCGGTGATGTATGTATAAAAGTCCTGAGCGTTATCCGTAGGCTCACCCTCGCCGTATGTAGCGAGGACAAACATCAGAACAACTTGCTCTGAGAGTTCGGAGAGGTCATTGTAGTCATACTCCTCAAGATCAGCGACCATGGGATCGAGGCCATAGCGTGAACTAGCTTCTCTTGCTAGTTTTTGAGCGTAGTTCTCTGCGGTACCGGTTTGGGAACCGTAGAAGATGATGCAATTTTTGCCGGTGGTGTTGCAGATGTGAGCGATGCTTCGAAGACTGTCTTCTTTTGAAGCTGTTGTTTCTTCTGCTGTGATAGGTTTGGAAAAGAAGAAGTTTCTTAGCTTGCCATTGGAGAGGTAGACGACTGCTCCTAGAAGTAGTGAAAGAAGAACGATTAAGTCTGTCGAGTCGATGATGGGAGCCTCTGTTGTAAGAAGAGCTTCGTCCAGAATGGACTCGTTGGTCATGATGTCGATTTCAGCCATTGTGTCTATTACAAGAGATTAAGACGATTGATAACCTTCAACTATTCAGAAAGCCCAAAGCCTATTATACCATTTCGAAGTCATCGCGAAGTTTCTCGTAACCCGAGTATCCGACGCGGAATCATTTTCCGACAACCGAACTTTCACTGTCCTGACGCACAAAGTCCAACAGCCAATCACAAAGATCGTAGAGCCGTCGGAACTTTCGCAATATTTCCGACCAAAAGTCGAACCAAGTTGTAACAGCGAGATCAAGATTTCGGTCACAATGGGAAATACGGATATAGCGATCGCGGTGCTTCATTCGGTAGCTCGCAGTCATGCTACGATTGTATTATACTGCCACCTAAATACTGCACTAACTTCTATGTATGGGATATGATCTAAACCACAGGTCTCAAATGCATCTATGTCATCTAATGATGTACAATGAGGATCAGGCTGCATTCCTCCAAGCGTCCTTGACCAAACTCCACGTCGCAAACACCGCCAGCGGCGAAACTAAAGCCTCGGGTATCAAGCCATTTCTCAGACTCCAATGAGTAGCAACACTAGCCCAAGCCAAATTCTGAAGCATATCACTCTTCCATTTTGCCTTCCATGTCTTTGTAGCCAGTTTCTCTCTATCCTGCATGGTATTCATCCACTCCAGTGACAACCGCCCAATCTCAATCATTGTAAACGCCGCCCAGGACCGAATTGCGAGGAATGTCAACTTTTCTTCTGATTCGGCTGAGCGTTTGACAATTCCCTTGGAGGAGAGGAAGCCAATTGCTTCGGAGACGTGGAATGATGTGAGGCAGAGGATCTGTGAAGCTTGGATTCCTATGTCCACCTTGTTCACGGGTTTTTGTGCTGATCCTTCGGCGGGGATGCGTTTGATGAGATCTCGGGCTGCTTTCCACATGTCCAAGACGCCGAATAGACGATTCATGATCTGCCATTCATCAAGCATTGCACAGAGTGCTCTTGAACAGTTTGCGACTCTTGTTGTTGACGTGGCCATTGAGTTGATATGAGATATTTTGAAGAACGACTTGGAGAGGCCTTTGAGTCTCTTGCTCTGAAGCTTTTGGAGGTAGGATGCTAACAAGTCCATGATGAAAGTGACCAGGCGTATGGCCTCGCCAGCAAATAGAAGGACAACATCTCGACTTTCTCGGGACTCAATAGTCCTGTGTAGATGAGAAAGAAACTGTCCGAGTTGTACGTTTTTGAGTATTGACGATTTCGTGTGACAGTCCGGTGAAGGGATCATGATGAACTACCGTGCGACAACAGAGAACAAACAAGAACACAGATAGGGATAATCTGATATCTGATACAAGCCTCACAACAAGTCAACAAAGCATTACGCGGTCTTTCTGCAATGATACAGCATTGACTAATGCTTCCGGCCGGAACGAGCAAAAATGAAACTGATAAGAGTAGTGATGATCAAGCAGTCGAGTCATGGAGAAGCATACGTGAAGGTGACACTCGGAATGCTCCAGTTCCGGGGTATCTGGTTCCGAAGAGTGAGGAGATAACGAGGAACGCACGCGTCAATTGATAGCGAAGCGAGCGCGCCTTTTTTCTTTTATCTCTTAGTGTCGGGTAAGTACTTGATCAGGAATTAGTGCGTTTACTTCCGAAATGGGTAGTTTCCGGTTATGCTGCAAGAAGGGAATGGTGTTGTTGTTAGCTGCCTGCAATAACCGTACAATTTGACCTGACCCAATTAGGCAATTTCATCACCTTACTCCATCAGCCGTTGAACTTTACAGGGAGAGGAAATCGGACTTTATTTGGTCCGGGCCAATCATTGCTCTCTTTTTATCCGGACTGTAACTGGCTTGTGCCTCTTCGGCCGGCCTCAACGAGGGTCTTAAGTGTGCAAGAGGAAGTCATCTCGAACACCAGAGCAGGACATTGCAATAATCTCATATGAACTTAGTCATTCAATGGTAGTTGTTTCAACATCTACAGCTTAAAGACATTGACCTTGACACACTTAACCTGCGTCCAATCATGCAGCGCATCCTCCCCATTCTCCCGCCCAAACCCACTCTGCTTAATCCCGCCAAACGGCGTATTCGCATTAACGCTTCCCCAGGAATTAACACAGACCAATCCACACTCAATCTTATCCGACACGCGGATCGCTTTGCTGATGTCATTTGTGAACACTGAAGCAGCTAGACCGTAGACGTTGTCATTCGCAAGATCAATGACTTCTTGCTCGGTCTTGAACTTGGCGATGCTGGCGACTGGGCCGAAGACTTCTTCGCGGATGATGCTGGCTGAGGGTGCGACGTTGACGTATGCTGTGTTGGGGACGAAATGTCCCTTTGAGTCGTGCGTTTGAGAACCGCCGTGGAGGACTTGTGTTCCCTCTGAGTTGGCCTTTGCGATGAACCCCATGATCCTGTCTTTTTGCGTTGAGCTAATAACAGGTCCTTTCATCGTCTCCTGCAACAAAGGATCACCCATAACAGCATCCTTAGTCCTCTTCGAAAACTCCTCTACGAACTTATCATAAATATCCTCCTGCACATAAATCCTACTTCCCGCCGCGCAAATCTGTCCATTATGAGTCGTAATCCCCGCAGTAGCCCACATAAGCGCATTCTCCCAGTCCGCATCAGAGAAGATAATACTAGGGCCTTTTCCGCCAAGCTCGAGAGTCACGCGCTTGAGGTTCGACTTTGCAGCGCTCGCGAGGATGGTGCGCCCGACGCCGACGCTGCCGGTGAAGGAGAGCTTGCGGACTTCGTGGTGGTCGGCGAGCGCTTGGCCTGCGATTGTGCCGAGACCGCAGAGGATGTTGACCACGCCGGGGGGGAAGCCGGCTTCGACGATGAGCTGGCCGAGTTTTTGGCCGTAGAGGGGGGCTAGCTCGGGAGTTTTGATGATAAGGGTGTTGCCGGCTGCGAGGGCGGGAGCTAGCTTCCAAGAGGTGATCATGCTGCAATTGTTAGTACCGAGGGATAGTAGGGTGAGAATGTAGGACTTACAGAGGAGTGTTCCACGGCACAACAGCCGCACAAATACCAATTGGCTCTCTCTTGGTATACGCAAGACCACTCTCATAGTCAATGCTCTGCCCATCGAGTTTATCTGCCCAGCCCGCAAAATATCTACACGTCTCAGCTGCCTGAGGAACACTCATCCCCATGGACATGTTATACAGCATTCCCGCGTCAACAGCCTCAATGGACGCAAAGTCTTGGACATCGCGCTCAATAAGATCAGCGAGCTTATTCAACAGACGGCGTCGTTCCTGGGGAGGTGTAGTCTTCCACGTCGCTGATGCCTTGCGAGAAGACAGCACAGCGCGGTCGACGTCGGAGGTCTGGGCGGCGGAGAGAGAGCCGATGGGGGAGGCTGTGGTGGGATTTTCGACTATGACTGTCTTGTTGGCTTCTGCGGGGGTGAAGGTGTTGTCGATGAAGAGGCCGGTGGGGACTGTGAGAGTGAGTAATTGTGTCATAGTAATTCATGGCTGTAACGTACGTGTGATCTTGCGACCACCTGCGCCTGTAATGGTGAGTTCCGCCATATTGAGTTTGTGTATTTCGGGTATAAAATAATAGCAATATCCACTTATCAAGATCTTATCAAACAGCTAATAATCGATAACACGCAGACAAGAGAAGAGCAGGGCGCAGTGAAACCGCATGCATATTACTTATGTACATTACGACGACCATTCCACTCGGAATCCAGGATGTCATGTTCCGCAATAGCACTGACCATGTTACATGAGGGGTTATGCATAATCCAGGGTCTCACAAACTCCTCTTGTTTTTACTAATTACTTCACCGCGGTCAGATCATCTCCATATCTTACGTATATCTAATCCACTGCCCTGCTTGAACCGTTTCAGTTATTGAAAGGAATATACGATAATGTAGTATCAGTGCTACTATCCAGCAGGAGCCGCAATGCGATGGAGAGGAATGAGTCTTCCGATTGGGCCGCGGCTATGGGCTCGGAACCGCAGTGGCGATTCCGATATTGCGGAGTTAGTGGACGAAATAAATCACGCAGATGGGGACAGGGCCAGGTAATATCTCCGTAATCTCCAGCGGCCCGTTTCCGTGATGCAGAGGATGTTGGAGCGGGCTTGGCGAGTCGGCAGTTGCAGTGCCAAGATGGAAAGGCCGAGATCCGTATCAATGAATGGCTATCCAGGCGATATTGTTTCGATGAATTGGCTGGTTGTTTGAGATGGCATTTGAGCTTGGGCCGCAAGGCACTAGGCATCGTTTCGGGGCGGGGTAGAGCACGTTGCCAGCCATAACTCTTTACGCTTATCCCACTTCAGCTTTCGTTTGTAGCTTTTGCTGGTGGTAAGCTCGAGCAATTTGTTCGGTAGGTAGCTAGACGAAGGACTCTGTCTACCAACTTTTCTGCAGCGTGACGACGCCACGCTCATGCTCAAATTCGGAACGGGCGTGCTGGAGTAACAGTCGCAGACATACTTCGATCGCGATTTTGAGCACGATAAGATGCTGGATACTTGTTGGCTATTTGCAGATATTCAGATGACCGGCTCTCGAATTGAGGCTTCTTGATCTGCATGTAGCAAATCTCTGTCTAATTTGCAATCCTAACCACCAACTTTCCACGCGCTCGGCCCGATTTAATCCTTTTGAAAGCTGCACCTATATCTTCCATATCGTAGATATGTTCAATGACCGGCTTCACAACTCCGTCATTAGTCCATTCCGCAAGCTGGGTATAGTCGCTTCTCGAAGGGCTGCGGCTGATGATCTGAAACGGCCTTTGACCCCCACCCAAAGCTCTAGGCCACAAAAAGATGGTGATCAACTGCCTAACAACCTTAAAATTTAGCCCGCCAAGGACTGTAACATATGAGCCTCTCGGGTCGAGATATTGGTGAGATTCCCAATAGAGCCGCGGATCAGAGAAGATGGGATCAACTATGAGGTCACACTGCTTGCCGCTCTGCTTCAATGTATCAACAACATCTTTCGCTTGATAGTTGATGACCTCATCTGCACCAATTTCTTTGCAAAGATCTGTATTTGCGCCCGAGCATGTCGCCGTAACGTAGCAGCCGAGTGCTTTGGCAATTTGAATAGCGAAAGTGCCGAGTCCGCCGCTGCCTCCGTTGATCAAGATCTTCTTCCTACCACCTCCATTTCCAATGAAAGGCACAATCATCTGATATGCCGTGAGACCCGCAATGCCAAATGTTGCAGCGTCTTCAAGTCCAACATTGTCAGGAACTCGGTTACATAATTGCGCTGCTACCACAATGTATTGGGCACAAGCTCCGAAATTCATTGGTTGTGTTTGGCCGAATACCTTTGATCCCTCCTGGAACTCGGACTCGGTAGACCTGGCAACAGTGCCTGCAAAATCGAGACATAGAATTCCTTTGAATGCCCATGTACCGATTACTAGGGTCTCGGCGACTTTGTAGTCGAATGGATTCAGCGAAGTATACGCAACCTTGACGAGCACATGGCCAGGAGGTAGGTTGTGTGTATGTTTGGGCATAGGTTCTTGGTCGTTGATGACCAGGGTCGTTTCAAGTGGCCCACTACCTTTCCGACGAGCCGCCTTCATCATGGAGGGAAGAGGGGGACTCATTTCTGTCATCGCGATATGTCTTAGGTATTATTGTCTAGACTCTGTATCAGTGACTATCAAGTTTTATCTAATCTCTGTACTCACCCAAACCACGGTAATGCGTTGCCTACAAGCGACAGTCGTACTTAGTGACCAATCGGCAAAGACTCTCCTAGATTCGTCTGTACTATTTTTCTTGTTGGTTGTTACCACTTAAAGAAAGCGAGCGGCAGCAGCTGAGTACAACTGAATATGATACTTGGCCGTGCTCAAGAGTAGACTGAACGTGATATGAGCACCAGTTCAGATAACCACAGATGTTGGACCTAGGAAATTGAAGCATAAGAAGAGCGCATGCATATAAGAAGAAAACAATCGGTGCCACTTGGTAAGACTAGATTCCATACTCAATGACTAATTGACGCGATGATGAGTGGGGCGTTGATGACTCGGGCTCGGCACCGAGACCGAGTCAAGGCCCCGTTTGATGTTAGCGGCATTATAGATTCTACACCTCTTCCTGTCACAATCATTTCTCGCGACTAAATAAAAACTCCAACTTCACGTGTGACACATACAATTTGACAGCATGGAGAATACCAAAACGCACATCCTTTCGGATGGCAGGACACTAGCTTATGGAGTCTACGGAGCTGGTGGTGACGCTCCCGCCCAAAATATCCCCACCGTCCTCCATTTCCACGGCATCCCCGGCTCACATCATGAAGCCGCCGCGTTCCACGCCTCTGCCATACTGCACGGCATACGCATCGTCGCTATCTCGCGCCCAGGCAGCAGTCTATCCACTCCCCAGCCCAACCGCACATTGCTCGACTTTCCAGCTGACGTTGTCGCGCTCGCCGACCATCTGAAGATCCAACGCTTCGCCGTGCTGGGCTTTTCTGCAGGCGGGCCTTTCGCTCTTGCATGCTGGCACTGTATCCCTCGAACGCGTCTCGTCGGCGCCTCGCTGGTCGCATCGGTTTTACCTGTGAGCCTTGGCTCTGAGGGTATGAACACAATGTCGTGGACTATCTTCAAAGTCGCAAGATGGGCACCGGGCTTACTGGCATGGATATTCGACTGGAAGCTTGGGTCCCTTGCTCGCGACGAACAACATCCAGAGAGGTTGGAGCAGCAGTGGGAAGCTGACCTGGCGTCGAATCATGGACCAGACTATAACGCATGGAAGGGAGATGTGGAGCTGAGGTCCGCATTGGTAAAGAGTCTTCGTGAAGCAGTACGGAAGGGGTCGAGTTCCGTAGCCTGGGAGTATAGACTTCTGGGGATGGATTGGGGATTCGAGCTAGGCGAGCTAGACGTTGAGCCGGGACAAATGGAGTTCTGGCAAGGAGAAAAGGACACTAATGTATCAATGGCTACGTTAAGAAAAATAGCTTCAATAATTCCGGAGGCAAAACTTTGTGTATCAAAAGGCGACGGTCATTTAAGTTTAATGAAGCAGGAGAATATCATGGCAAACCTGAAGGATATATTACGTAGTTAGGCTAGTAATTGGACGAGATCCGTGACAATAAATGTAGGGGCAAAGGAATGTAATTATCGCGTAGTGCGCTCTAGACTAACTCAATTGGAGTAGGTGCAGCATCTTGCGTTTGATCATCTCACGTCAGACCCGCAATCATCAACTTCTGAAAGCTCTAGGGTAGCACGTCACAAATGCTCTAATAAATGTTTACTTTTAACAAATCTACTGTCGAAATCGTTTCACTTTATCAACAGCAACCGGCATTTATCTCAAGAAATCTCATTCAGGCTAAAATAATCCAAACACTGATTTACAATCTCATGCCATGTTCCAATAATATCACTCACAGCTTGGGTCCTTCTTCTTTACAACACCCACTCGTCAACCTCGACGCAACATCCTTGTCAGACGGAACATCAAGCGCTGGATTTCCCGTAAAGAAATCCGAAGGCGAAATATGCAGCTGCAGCATCTCAACCGGCATTACCGGCCAATCCTCCACCCGCGGATTATGCGTAAGTCCAAACACACTCCAGCATACAACATCCTGATTCAGCACGTCATCGCACCGATCAGCTGCGTCGCTCACACCGCCGACTTCACTCTTGCTAAGCAGCGTGTACCGTCCGCCAGCAAACAGCTCGTGGTCCTTGTACTTGGTCACCCAGAAGTGCTTCTTCGCGAATAACGCGCGCTTGGCTTGTGTGCTGTTGGGATCGGCGAGGAGGAGTTGTGTTGCGGGGGGTGTGATCTTGTAGCCGACTGGTTTACCCGACACGCGGTTTAGTTTATTCAGGTTTTGCACTTTGAAGACCCTGTTGCTGAATGGCGCTGCATCAATGCCTTGGGAGGTGGTGATTTGCGTCTGGCGCACTTCATACATGTTTCCGTTAGGATTCGTCCTCTTGTCCATTCTCAACGGAAGACTCTCCTCTTGCACAACGGTGTTTTCATTACCGTCGATGGAGGGATCGATACGCACGCAGAAGACATGCTGATGGTTTTGAGCGAGGGCGCCGGGGCTGACGATGTTTCCCCAGGGTGCTGTCTTGCCGGGGTCCATGTTTACAACGGACACGATGCCTGTTGCGCGGGCTTCCACGACGATGCCGGCTGCTTGGTCGAACTTGTAGTTAAAGACGTACTCGTAGTTGGCGAGGGTGATGATGAACTGGATGACAAGCTCACGGCGGCGTGTTACTACGGCGCGGCCGGTTCGCCAGTCGGTGTGTTTCCAGCCGATGCCGTTGTCTTGCTCGTGCAGACAGATGACGTTCTTGGTCTCCTGCGCAGAGCCATCTGCGTCTGTGAGGACACCGTCGAAGTACTAGAATCGTTAGCCATGAAACTCGTGAGTTCGGGTTGGAGCTTACCTTGATCACGCCGAGACAGTCGCAACCGAGAGTGAGGTTGTTGACGCAGTGCCCCAGACCGCCGTCGCCAAAGTCAAAGGCTTGCTTGCGGTGGTATGGGGGACGAGGATCCGCATAAGGAACAGTCTGCCACCGTTAGCACGTCTCTTGTGAGAATTCATGAGTAAACTTACCATATCACTGATGCTCAATCTGTACAGAACAGGACGTCCATCATAACGAATATCGTGGATGACAGCTCCCTCGCGAGGATTAAACGTAACCCTCATTCTCCACTTCTGCCACTGGATAAGATTCCCCTCTGTAATCGAGAAACTCGGTCCTTGAGGCTGCACAACCATCAAGGGCTTCAAATCCTTCCTCGTCCCACCCTCCAAAAGCTCAGGAACATACTCTGCGCTCTGGCAGTGATCAATAGCCCCAGTGGCATACGTCTTGCCAGTGAGACTATCACCCTTGCCGCCTGTGGCAGGCTCGTCAATGCGGATGATCTCCTTGGTGGCAGCATCCATGACGGGGATCAAGGGCATGGGATAAGCGTAAAAGTTGGAATCTTGACCCTTGCGAGCATCGCGCGCAAAGACGAGTGCTTGGAAGTAGCGCGTGTTGCCGTCTTCTAGGTCTGGGGCACCATATGGCCAGGGCTCAATGACTGTCTCAAAACCCTCGGGGAGCTTGATCTCCTTGAGTTTATCCTGGAACATCTTTGATCTCTTGCAAGACTCAACCACGATGTCAAACTCAGCCCTACTAAATCAGCATCGCACTTGATCATAAGTAATGGGTTAACTTACGTGGTCAGACTGGCCTGGTGCTCCTCGCTGATGAGCTCTTGCGCAACAATACTCTGCTTCGTAACATCAACCACAGACTCATAGTAAAGCGACTTCTGATCTCCGCCAATGACATCGTAAAAGACCTGCGCGCAGCGATCAGGTCTCGGCGACGAAGCAGTCAGAGAACCAGAGTGTTCAAGCTCAAGAAATCGGAGGACTTCTTCCTTGGGAGGCTCAAACAGGTACGATTGTCTAAAGAACAGCAGCGCACCGGGGTGAGACGCCTTGACGATGTCGCGAGCAAGGTTGGTCTCACGCGCCGTGAGGGCAGACAAAGGATGTGGTGCAGCCATGGTTGGACAAAAAAGACTAAGGACAATGGAATTGTGGTTTGTTGGTTCGATCAATCAGCAGAAGCGATGTTTTGGAGCTGTCAAATAGTACACCCCGGAAGGTGTCGTTCCGAGCGTTACACTCGGAACGCGCCTCGGAACGCGGAATCGCAATCTCTCTTATCTCACCCATATCAACATTCTTGTCAAGTGATAACACAGCCCGTAAAGCATTTACTACGCCGTACGAGGTTAGATCTCCCCGCGTTCTTGATACGGCCCCTGTTTAGCGTGTGTTTTGATCAGAGATGTGATATGCCAGCAGGGGGGTCCTCCGGTATCTCTTTTCTCTTATCAAGATGATTTATATGAACGACATTTCCGTGATTTCCATAGCTCCACCAACCTTGGAAAGAAGCAAAATTTTACTATATAAATATTTATTATTCTTTGTTTGAAAATGGGCGAGCCTGAAAAAGTTAACGTGGCTGTTGACAAGGACGCCATGAGTCTTGAGGGTAATACCGGAGTTTCGAGCGATGATGCCCTGCGTCTTGCGCAGTTGGGTCATACGCAGGAACTTCGAAGACAGTATTCTCTCTTTTCTCTCTGTGCTCTATGCGTTTGTCTCATGGCGACATGGGAGGCTCTATCTTCCGTCGTCGCTACAGCTCTCATCACCGGCGGAGCACCCTGTCTCTTCTACAACTAGTCCGTCTCCCGTTCCCGAGCACAGGCACAACTAACATGATCAGTCTACTGTCAGCAGTATGTTCAATATGCATCGCCAGTTCTCTTGGCGAGATCGCTTCGATATATCCTACTGCTGGAGGTCAGTACATCACCCCCTGGACGTGACCCTTTTAGCTCGAGACTAACGCTTCGGAATGGTAATCAGGTCAATATCACTGGGTAGCAGCCCTTTCGCCCACTTCCATTCGATCGACCGCGTCTTGGGTTACAGGCTGGATCAGCATTGGCGGGCAGGTTGTTCTCACATCTTCTGCTGCTTTTGCTGCTGGTCTGCAGATGCAGGCTCTCATAATTGTCAACAATGATGCGTATGTTCCTGAGCGGTGGCAGGGCATGTTGTTCTACTGGCTTGTTCTGGTTTACGCGCTTGCTCTTAACATCTGGGGGGACAGACTTCTTCCGCATATCAATACGGTGTCGGGTAAGTACCTCCGCCGGCGGGAGACCTTTCGGAACTGACGGCTCTAGGTGCTATCCATGTCATCGGCTTTGTCACAATCGTTGTTGTTCTTGGTGTCATGGCACCAAAGAACTCGGCTTCGTTTGTCTTTACAGAGGTCACCAACTCTAGTGGCTGGGCCAACGATGGTGTGTCATGGCTCGTCGGCCTCTTGAGTGCCGTGTATCCCTTCCTCGGGTATGTCCTCGAATTCCACTCACCACTTCCCGTCTAACCCATCACAGATACGACGCCGCGTGCCATTTAGCAGAAGAAATGCCCCACGCTAGCCGTAACGTCCCTCTCGCTATGGTAGGCAGTGTAACCATCAACGGTCTCATGGGTCTCGTCTACTGCATCATCTTCCTCTTCTCAACCGGTCCCCTCGAGAAACTTCTCGCAACACCCACTGGCTTTCCCTTCATGCAGATCTTCCTTGACGCTACCAAGAGTAAAGCGGGCTGCACTGTTCTCTCTGTCATCATCACCTGCACTGCTATTGCAGCGACTGTCGCTGGAACTACATCTACGTCAAGAACGCTGTGGGCTTTTGCGAGAGACAAGTCGACTCCCTTTGACAAGCATCTCAGCAAAGTCAACAAGCGTCTTCAGATCCCTGTTTATGCTGTCGTGGTTGTTATCGTTCTTCAGATGCTGCTTGGTCTCATCTATCTCGGCAACACCACTGCCTTCAATGCCATTCTCTCCATGTCAATTATTGGCATGTATGTCAGCTATGCCCTACCCATCATCGCGATGCTCTTTGCCAGGAAGAGTCTCCAGACTTCCAACGGCTTTGGTCCCTTCAAGCTCGGACGTATCGCTGGTCCAGCTGCCAATGTGATCAGCTTGATATGGATCACTGTTGTTGTCATCTTCAGCACCTTTCCATCTGCTATGCCAGTCACACCGCAGAACATGAACTACTCCATCGTTGTCTTGTCTGGGTGGCTCTTTGCTGGCATTGCGTACTATGTCTTTCGTGGGAAGTATAAGTTCGAGGTTCCGGTTGTTGACCTTGACGTTGTCGAAGGCCTTCGTGATGGAGTCCATAACAAATAATTTGACAGTGATAGTTAAAAATTGGAGATATGGGTCTTTTCCTTGATAGCGCGTTATGATGGGAGGTCTAAATTGTCTTGAAACTATTATCATGGGATAGGACGGGGAGCTCAATTTGTACGATACTATGCAATGAACACGCTCTTTAACATACCAATGCTTCGATCATATTGTTACAGTCTGGTCTCCGCCAAGTTCCATTCAACCGTGACTTCTAGAACCCGCCATTGAACCGACTCAAGTCATCACCCTGTCCAACGCCCCCATTCTGATCCGGCAGTGCCGCAGCTTGATCAAGCCCATTGACCTGACTCACCGGCCTCAACATATTATCCTGCTCAAACGCACTAAACAAATTCAGCAGATCCGTCTCCAGCCCAAACATATCCGCCATATTCTCATCCATGAAATTACTCCCCAGTCCATTTCTCGGCCAATTCGTCGGAACAAGCGTCTGTTGCTGTCGAACCTCCGGCGTCTCCTGCTGCAGAATCTCCGCGAGTGCTGTGTTTCCAGTAGGTGTGATAGGTGACTCTAGCGATAAAGCCCGATGAATCGTCCCTTTTAGTGAGCGCCACAGTCTTCGGCCTAGTTGTCCGTGCTGAGAAATGTTTTTGAGGAGACGAACTGCATCTTGGAAACTTTGCCGGCAGCGATCGGCAAAGACATCTGGGCCGTGGCATACTGCTAGAAGAATTGTTGCCAAAGCACCGGTGAGGAAGTAATTAAACGTTGCTTTCTGCCGAGCGTAGATGTCACTTGTCTCGTTCAGATTCACTAGAACTTGGATCGTATCCTGCGCGAGACTGACAACCAGTTGAGCGCCCTGCATGTCGGAGCGTAAGTTCTCAGCACTCATGACGTGGTGTCGCAGAACCAAGTTTCGGATATAATTCCCTCTTAGATAAAGTAGCGTTCTCAAGCGTTGCAAAACGCGAGGTTGATGACGCGGGGCTTGTGACAGTCGAGGATATACGAGCTGTAAATCCTCAGGTATAGAGTGAACCCATTTCTGCGTCAGAAAGTCAAAGAAGTCGACTTTATCCTTAGGAACCGTGAATGGCGAAGAATCAAGCGGTAGATCCTCCCAGACCTTGGAGCATAACTTGGCATAGGAGACCATGCATCGAAGATATGGATGCTGCTCACTCTTCTAATCGTCAGTACACACTTTTGCTTGGTACGTGAGGGGAACTCACTGGCTCTGGACATTGGGGATCGATGTCCCGATCGGAAATGCCGAATGATAGACTAGTGCCATAACTCCACCTTCGGTCAAGAATGTATACACACCAGAAGCAACGAATTGCTAAATCTCGTTCTAATGGGTTTTTGAAGTTTTCAAAGAGAGAAGTTCGGCGGTGAAGACCGATTTCGAGACATTCGCGACCGGCGTTGCCGATAGCTCTCCAGGCCAGGAGGTCTTCTCCGCAGTGGAACCAGTAGATGCTCTAGACAGTGTTAGGCAGAGGGAAAAAGGATGTGACGAGGGGCCTTACCAGCATTATCATGAGTTGAAGTTCTTGAATGTCGATAAACGCCTCGCCTGAGATCCTGCAAATAACAGGCTCAACCTCGTCGATCAACTTCTTGCTGATATTATTCAGCCCCTGCGCCTCAATAGCAACAGACGTAGCAACCGCGAGCTTGATAGCCTGCACATCCTTAAGCGTATTCTCCATCGGCGTCTGAAACACCGAAACCGCCTTGTTTGACAACTCATTAACGTCAATGAACGGATAGACACTCTGAATCTCCTCATTATAAACATCCAGCAGCCTCTGAACCTCTGCAATTCCCAAACTCGCCAGAACTTCGACGTCTTCCACCCCCGGCGAGAGATGCTCGCTCTCAACAACAGGCTCGGTCTCACTCGGTGATTCGGCAGGCGTGCTTGTACCGGTAGCGTTTGGCTCGATACCCATGCCTGTGAGGGAGTTTTCAGCGATCTGGAAACTGTACGCTGAGCGCGTGGGACCGACGAATTGAGGTTCGCGCGGCTCGTTGTGTACGTTGCGGATGTCTTTGCGGTAGGTGGACGATGGGTGGCCTTGGGGAGTGGACTTTGTGGAGGAGAGGGTTATGTGGGGGAGACGCTGGGATACGTCTTGGAGGGCTGATGTAAGTGCATTTACTTGGTTTTGAAGGGCGATGACTTGTTGACTGAGCGATCCGACGTCTGTTCTGTCAAGTATTAGTCATGGATTGTGAGATGGGTGAGATGCTCACTGAGGTTCTTGAGTTGAGCGTCTTCGCGACGGCTCAGCATCTTCCTTCGCTGGTTGAACTGTAGGAGCAAAGATGCATTCGACTTTATTAACATCACATCTCTTACAAATCTCATCGCCCTCCTCCCTCACACACTTGAGCTTCTTCTTCTTACACTCATTGCTAGCAGGGTCAGTACCTCACATCTCATCTCAAACCCGCTAGGACGGTCGCGTACCAAGCTACAGGCGCGTATTTGGCGCGTTTACTCCGCTGATTCGACGATGTAGCCGACTCTGCGATGGAGCCTATTCTCTTGCGACCAGGATCCATGAGTCATTCCGTATACGTCGCGTGTCGTTAATTGAGGCGCCTGAGATACGGGGTGTTGTAGTGTCGAGGTCACTAAGGAAATGGGCGGGGCTGCCTGTAATTATTTCTTTCTGGGGTTGCTTATCAATGATATTCCGCTAAACCAAAAGTGACGACAGGCCCAGACCCTGCTGATCTACGCCTTATCAATACTTCAGCCTTCACTGGAGCACTGCTTATCGTGCAGAAATAGAGTTTGCACCTTTCTTCAAGTGGCTATTACTTCCACCACTGACTGTCTCTAGCACCAAAGACATCTTCTGATACCACTGATATGATTGAGTTGATATCTGGATTATATGCAACAACTATTGTGTCTCATAGTCCGCTGTATCTGAGAGCTTCTGTGCCGGGCATTGGACTCTTCTACTAAAATCTGCCGCTCAAGGGGTTTGCCATTTTTGCGCATAATCTGGAGCGCCGCTACGAAGTACCTGCACCTGCTTAACACTATGGCTTCCCCACTTGTAGGCCATTCGCGCCCTGCTACATACTGGCGCCACGTTAATACATACAACATCGAAGTTTCATAATACTCTTAACCTCACTGACTACCAACGTTACACCACAGCAACCAAAAATGAACTGCATAATAGTAAAATGCCTGCAATGCAAGCGTATACCTCGCATCCATGCCACTAAATACTACTCCTGTTCCTACCGCCCCTCAATCGCCGCAATGCCTACCCTCGATATATACCATATCCGCGATAATCCAGATCTCTACGCGCAGAACTGCCTCTCACGAAACTACCCTGACATCGCCTCCAACCCATTGCGCATCATCAAGCTCATGTACTATCACCAGGCTTTGCATGGGGCTGCGAAATCTCTACGTGAACGCGCAAATGCTTTACAGATTGTGCTTCTACTGCTGAAAGAAGAGGGGAAGAACATTGAAGGAGCGCTTAACGAAGCGAGGGAGGTTAAGACAAGGCTTCTTGAAGTTGAAGAGTTGGAGGGGGATATCATGAGCAAGATTGAGGATTTAGCGCTGGCATTGCCGAATATCACAAGCAAGGAGACGCCAAGAGGGACTGAGTTTGAGCCTATCTGTCATGTCAACGCCGATGAAAAGACTATTCAGATCAAGGATAGCAAGGGAAAGCCTATTCATCACGTCGAAATCGGAAAGCAGCTTGGCATCATCGACTTTGCTTCCGCCGACTCTGCATCCGGCAGGGGATCGTACTATCTCGTTGGCGCCGGCGCCCTCCTAGAACAGGCCCTCGTCTCCTACGCTCTCAGCTTCACGACTCGCCAAGGCTGGACTCCCGTCTCACCCCCGTCCCTAGTCTACTCTCACATCTCCGCCGCTTGCAGCTTTGAACCTCGAAATAGTAGCGGTGAGAGGCAGGTTTATAATATTGCTCAGGATAAGAAGGATAACATAAAGGGTATGCCTGAGATGAGTTTGACGAGGACAAGCGATATTGCGCTAGCTGGTATGAAGGCAAACACAATAATCTCCGAGGAGGAGTTGCCGCTTAGAAGGGTGGCTGCTTCAAGATGTTACAGGCCTGAGGCTAGGCTGGACACAGAGGGACTGTATAGAGTGCGTGAGCTCACCAAGGTCGACTTCTTCGCCTGGACGAAGCCAGACAAAGAAGAAATGGAATTCTTCTTCGACGAAATCATCGACATCCAGACTGATATCCTCGGCGCCCTCGGCCTCACATGCCGTGTTCTTGACATGCCAGTCCATAGCCTCAGCGCTAGAGAAGCCCGTAGAGTCTCCATTGAGGCCTTCTTTCCCTCCCGCGCGGTGGGTAAAACACCGGACGAGGTCCACGACGCTGCCTGGGGAGAAATTGCCTCTGTGAGCTTCTGCACAGATTACCAGAGTCGACGGCTGGCGACGAGGATGAGGGACGCGAGGGATGGGAGGTTGAGATTTCCGTGGACGGTGAGTGCGACGGTATTGGATGTGCCCAGAGTTATTGCGGCGTTGTTGGAAATTGGGTGGGATGCAGATGAGGGGATTGTGAGGTTGCCCAAGGTGTTGCATAAGTTTATGGATGCAGATAGGATTGAGGGACCCAAGAGGGACTGAAAGTGAGATGATTAAGCCCAAGATGGGCCTTGACTCGACACTAATAAACTTTGTATCTCATTGTTCACTATACGGAATAACGTCCTTCTCACGGTGAGCTGAAGAGCATACTCATCACCCTAGTCATGCCGTACATCAAAAGCCAATCCTTCCGATATACCCGATTGTGGATGTCGAAGCGGCTGGCTGTAATGCTGCCTGTTATAATCCAACCGATAAATACTCGCACGTCAGGCTTTGACTCCGATCGTGGTGATTGTGAAGATAACAACGTTCACTTGACACCTAAAGGCACTAACAGACGAAACAGGTAGCTGATCCTGTGAATAGATTGTACCTACGCACTGCTCTTTATTATCACAACTCGGACACCTTGGGGGGATCCAGATCACGAAGATCCATTTCGTTCGTTGACTGGAACCGGCACATGTCAAGCTTTCCATGTTCCGGTTCTTTTAGACCATTTTCTCAGTGGCTATTACTTCCAATCCCCAACCATCCCTCTAGCATCTTGTTTTCCATAGCTTATGGACACTTCATCCGTTCGTCTAATCCCACTGATATCATTCTGAGTCTTTGCATCGCGAAGTATACTTTCATCGCTGGCATTTGCATTATACGCAATGACAGTTCTGTTTGATGGTCCGCCACCTCCAATCGTTTCTGTGTCAGGCACTGAGCCGTTTCCATATCTCCGACCGCTGTGATTGCCGTACATGGGAAGCTTGTAGGAGCTCGCTGCACCGGAGCTGTCGCCTTGGCTTCCGTATCTGAAGCGCACATAGAGAGGGCGGAGAACGGGGATGGAGGAGCACATTATTGTCACGGTGCTTTCCGTCGCGGACCAGATGAGCATGTCGACTGTGTCGTCTGCAAGAGTCAGTACGTAAGGCGATAATATGTGCGGGTTGAAGGGACATACAGATGTATTCACTGGCGTTCAATCCATTGAGAGCAACGGTACGTACAATACCGCAGATACCAGCACTAATATTGTTAGTTGAGATAATACAGCATGGGTCAGAGTCACGACTTACAAGATACCGAGACTTAGACCGCACGCCACAGTGATCTTCTCCTTGCGCTTCATGTTGAGCTCCCAGATGACAAACCACGGGAGAATCGCGAAACAAAAGTCCGCAACAACAAACCAAGCTACACAAATTAGCATCCTCCAAGTATACATACAAGAACAACTTACATCCCACAGTCAAGCCAACCTTGGAAAAGTCAATCCAACACGTCCCTGGCACCCGTCGATCCCAAGTCCTCTGCACAGGGTCACACTGCACAACGACAACGATACTAGAAAACAGCGTGATGAGCACTGTCCCGGCGAGAAACGCCCAGATAAACGCTTTCTGGAATTTGTTCCGTACGATACGCAGCAAAAAGATACCGACGGCGCATTTTCCTAGGCCGATTACCATGAGCCCAGCTACCTGGCTGTATATTT
The DNA here is from genome assembly GCA_013364935.1 of Fusarium anthophilum. Classification (NCBI taxonomy): domain Eukaryota; kingdom Fungi; phylum Ascomycota; class Sordariomycetes; order Hypocreales; family Nectriaceae; genus Fusarium; species Fusarium anthophilum. The sequence goes on along the minus strand of JABEVY010000152.1, from coordinate 86,840 downwards.
CCAGCTCGACGGCTCGGAAGTATGCATCGGGGTTGCCAATGTCTGCGAACTTGCGACCAAGACCGTATTTGGTACCGGCTGTTACGAAGGCGGAGTAGATGATCTGGAAGACCTGCAGACTGTTAGTATAAATAGACGAATGGAGTCGTGTGAACGTTGTACCAGGGCAATGATAACGAGGTAATCATCTGCCCCGACAGAGTGCAGAATCTGAGATCTCGTGTAAAGTCTCAATGCAACGAAGATTGCAAAGATAACGACTTGAACCCATAGGACGACATTAAGCATCGGCCCCAGGCCTCCATAGTAACTCGTCATGATCGCAGCAAACCCAAAAGGCGAAGATCAAGCTGTCTTCGAAAAGAGTAGGAATAATACAGACTGGAGTAGTTCGCGTTACGTGCTGGACCTCAAGAACTTATCGGCTCCAGCGAGACTCGCTACTGCCCCTGATCACACGTTTGTCACAGCCGAGTCCCCAAGGAAAAAGAAAGTAGCGAAGGATCACTACCTAGCGCGTTTCAATGCATTGTTAAGGAGGATTGTTAACTATACTTTGTTCTGACGAGATCTACGCGAAAACCCTTGTTGGCGACATGGTGTGTCTGTCACGAGAGAGGCAAACTCGGAGATAGACCAATAATAAGTGGTTGTATAATGGTAGTGAGGTATGTTGATCACACTCCGGAGACGAGGGCAAACATGGTGTGACTCTTGGTTGATGCGGGCTTGTTATCTCTTTTCTCATGGGATATCACATATGACAGACTTCTAGTGAGGCTGCTAGCCTTACAGTGAGTATCTGGCAATCTGGATCGTCGCAAAACTCCAAACACTGGGGCTCCTGCAGGAACTTGTGTTTGGCGTATGAAGTGCACGCGTCTTGCAGTCGATTCTACAGTTAAACTGATTCTTTTCAGTTGCCGCCATCCGTTTGACTTGCCGAGACAATGAATTATCTCCATTGCCTCATCAAACGGCGCTCGTTGCTTTTTCTATCCCAAACTGGCAAGATATTCCCCCACAGTCATCATTGACCCCCATTTGTCAACCGACTGCATATGATATCTGACAGTAACAGTCGAGGAAACTCCACTAGCAGAAGCGAAACCGCCAGAGTAACATCGCCCGTCAAGATTTGGGAACTAAAGAAAAGTCGCCCGCAGAAATCCTGCCTAGCGGCTCTGATGCCAGAATTTAATTGAAGGCGGCAAATCCGATCAATTTCCCGCAGGAAGGATCTAAGCCACTCGGTCAAAATAACACATTAGCTTCTTCCCTCTCCTCTTTCAGGCAGAATAGACTCTGTTTTAGACCCACTATAGAACGATGGATATGACGTTTGTGGTTCGCCGTGGCGTTGATGAACCGCACCATTTTGTCGGGCCGTTATGGATCAACCGCCGTTAAATCAATGGTTCGAAAGGATTGGTCAACGATTGTAGGCGCCCTTGCTTCTGGTAACCATGAAACGGCCGGATCTGACATACCTATTGGCTCGAAGCCCATGATATATTCCGCGTCAATCATGTTGCAGCAACAGCTTATCTATACCATGAGCCTCAGCTCGCGACTTCGGGTCTTTTTGTAGCGGCACCATAATGTAAAGAATTACCCGAAGTACCACGTCTACCCCGTGGGATTAACATCCTAGTAGAAACTAGCTAAGCGACCCTATTGCCTGGAGAGCCTGGAGAGGATGGGGCAGGAATCTGTTCTCCATCAGTTGACGTATCATTATGAGGAGCAGTTCCTACTCATGTTTGTGAATTGGCAGCACTGACGTTGCTGATACCTAATATCAGTCATCCTAGCGAAATGTAGTACATTATCACGAAGGGAATAGTATGGCAATACTATGAGTACTGTAGCAACAGCACTTCTTAATCCAGCCTTCACCTTCTCTTGAACTATTTCGCAGTCGATATCTGAAGGATCTGTCACATAGAAACTCCCTTTATCCCTTGAGGGCGGAGGGGTAACCCTTCAGTTCTAATCAAACCAAGATAACACGTGCCCTTTCCATGTACCAACAGGTCTGCTATCTACGAATACTGCAAGCTAACTGATAGCAAAGCCAGTATTGGACTAATTCACGACGAGATAGCGCTGAAAGAGACGCCCCTCCACACCAACTTCTCATCCCAGCAAGGGGCAGCAGGGTTCTCCCACATCGACTGAATCACTAGTCTAAGTGCAGGTACCCCATTGTAAATCATACACTTATTTATACAAGCGAGCTATCTCATTTTCCATCACATCACATCCCATTAACTTTTCTTTTTCGACTCCACTTCAAAACACACTCACATTCCTGGACCTGACTTCTCACAATGGGCTCAGTTGGTCCTTCAGCATCCGACATCATCGCCACCCTCGATGCCGTAAATCCTAGTCAATTCGGCGGGGATGAAGTCGAGCGTCTTCGTGTCCGCGCTGCTGCACGTCGTTTGCTAGCAAGAGTCGAAACACCATACGAACGAGCATGGGGATTTTGTTTTGAACATCCTGCTGTTTTTGCGGCGCTGCAGACTGCGATTGACTTGGGCATCTGGAAGGCTTGGACTAAAGAAGGTGGAGGGAAGAAGACGATTGATGAGTTGGCCAAGTTGACTGGGAGGGATGTTGAGCCAAACTTGTTGAGTGAGCTGTCATATTCCTACCTTGTTAGTTCAAGCTTACCTTTATTTAGGGCGTCTGTTTCGTCTCTTGGCTGCGTTTTATGTGGTTGAGGAGACAGACGTGGATACTTTCAAGCCCACGCCCTTCTCGTACGCCATTGGTGATGAAAGTACCAAGGTCCGAGCGTCACTGGAAGCAGCGTAAGTCTCCCAGCCAGAGAGCTAACAAGGCAGCTAACGGCAACTAATGAAATCTAGAACCTACCAGTACATCTCAGCGGGCCAGAATCTCCCCAAATACCTCGCCAAAATAGGTTACAAAGTCCCCACAGCAGCAGAAGACAACAACTATGCTGGCAGCGATCCCGACGGCCTCAACTTCTTCGGTCGTCTCCAGAAGAGTCCAGAGTACTATGAAGCTTTTACAGGTCACATGGAGGCCTGGACGTCTTGGAAGACGCCCTGGACTAAGATTTACGACCCTAGCAAGTTGATTGAGGGAGCTGATCTTGCCAAACCACTGGTTGTAGATGTTGGTGGCAATACTGGTATTGATATCTCGCATGTTCTCAAGGAAGGACTGGATTTGCCAAAGGGGGCTTTGGTGCTGCAGGATCTACCAGAAATTATTGAACGGGCAGATGTCGATGAGAAGATCACGGCTATGGTGCATGATTTCTTCAAGCCACAGCCTATAAAGGGTAAGTCTTTCCATCCTAATTAGATGGAAGTTCACGTACTGATTGAAGCTAGGAGCCCGAGCATACTTTATGCACGCTGTTCTTCACGACTGGCCCGACGCCCAAGCAACTCAGCTCCTTCGAAATACCAAGGATGCTATGACAGAGAGCTACTCTAAGCTCTTCGTCTACGATATTGTGTTGCCCCCAACTGGAGCTAGTATTAGTCAGACTACCATGGACGTTCAGATGATGTCCCTTCTTTCTGCGTCTGAGCGAACCAAGAGTCAGTGGGAGGAATTACTGACCGGGGTTGGGTTCAAGATTGTCAAGTTTTGGCCTGATCCTCAGCAGTATGAGATGCTCATTGAGGCAGAGATTGCATGAGTCGAGGATGCCCGTCGAGGGCGGCTTTCATAATAGCGAGTAAAGATTTTTCTGCTAGTTGGACCCCACAAAACGAGACTTGATTCTCTTCTCATTCATTCGCCCCAGGAAGCAAATCTATTGACAGCTCAGTAGTAAGACAAGCCTCACCGATTATCAATAGCAAACTTACTCCTCGTCTTCTGACAGCGCAATGATACTAAACTCAGCACTCCCTTCCCCTGCGTTAATAAACCGCCGCACCCCAATATCCAAGACCTTGCTGCTCAGCATATCCTCTCCCCCGCCCACAGGTCCATAGCACATCATCCCACCAAAGCTTCCATCCAGCCCCCAGAGATTTCCATCCGCACCCTTCACAAAAGCCATGAAGTGATACCCAATAGGATCTTGTGCATCAGGTGCAGCCGTATCGCCTCTAGCAGCCGCCTTGCTGTGTGCCTCTTCTATAACAGCTGAGTTGTATAGTAGGTCCGCGTGCTGAGTGGGTAAGGGCAGCTTTAGAGCTTCATCGAGGAGTCCAGCTAGTGGCGATGACGGCACCAGACGCTCACGCAAGGAACCGTTGAGTAGGGCGTGGACCAGGGCTACCATGCCGCAGGCGTTGCCGATTGTCTGGGGGAACCAGAGGACCGGCTGGTTGCCCTCAGTGGGATAGAGGTCATCGAAACCTTCCATCGAGTAAGCCTTTCGGTTAGGAGGAGCAGGCGTTCTTTTGCCGGCGGCTACGTCTTCAGCCTCGACGGCGTGGTAGGCGTTAGAGGGCGTGATGAAGATGAGAGCGTGTGCTGGGCGCGGCACCATGGCCAGGAGCTCTGGTTCGTCGAGGGAGTAGACATCATGAAACGCCAGCTTGGGGTCCATGCCTAGGTCGTGGGCTAGGTTGGTGAAGACCTGGGGGTTGTTCTCAAGTGGGACGAAGAATTTTCTGCCCTCGGCGCTGTGATAGACTGCCATCTTGACTTTGAGTCCGTTAGCAGAGGATTGTAGGTTGGGCGATGGGCTTTGTGTGGGTAGCCGGGGCTAACAACAATAGGTTTCTGAGATTAGGTCTTGGAAATGGCTAAGGTTTAGCTTGAAGTGAGGGGTACAATGATGTCTCGTATATATAAGGTAGTTGGAGAAGGCAGGCAACAAGAGCTGACGCCAAGTGCATAGGGCGCGATAGAGTTATGCTTACCAATTTTTTGATTGGCTGAGCATGCTCAGTGGGTGTTTTGGGTTAGAATCACCATTCGCCGATCAGGAACTCCGAACTGTGATCAAGATGCGATCTAACCTTTATTATCTGCGAAGTGTCTACTGAGGATCCAGTAAGTTTTATACATATTTTGGTAGATATGAATCATTACTTACCGGATCTGGAAAAATAGCAAGCACGCCATACCAATACCAAAAAGGATTGCAGATGCCACGGCGATCCATCCTGGAATATAGGCATACGGAACCATTGCTAGAGACAAGAAAAGGAAGGCCACAGCCAGCAGTGTCCATAGAACTACAGAGGTAGCAATTGCGATAGTCTTCCATATCTTCTGGCTATTCACACCAGCTCTATTAGGGTGGTTTTTGAGGAGTGTCAGTAGACTCGAGCTGAAGCCAGCAACAGCAATCGCAAGAATAAAACAAAGCCAGGCACCCCCCAAGAAACCTCGGACCGTTTCCATAGAAAATGGAGGCTTTTTGGGTTTCCCTATGTCTGCCGGATCTGTCATCTGGCCGATGGCTACAGCAAAGGTTGATGCTCCGAAGATGGAAACTCCAAAGACGAGGGTAATAAACATTTTGTATTCTTCCGCTGCGACGTCATGATCAGAGGTTGTTGTACTCCGTCTTGGTATTCCCCTCGGTGTCGGATTTGGTGGTGCCGATACCCCTGGCTTTGTCCCAGTTTCGGACAATGGTGGTTCGGGAGGACTGGGAGGAGGGCATGGCGCTGCGGGAGTTGTCATCTTGGGCTCTTTAATGATAACAAGATAGTGTCCGAAGCGCTCAAGTAAGGCATAGTTTTGCTTAAATTTGGGATCCGGCTGGTTTTCAAACCCCCGCTTGAACTTATATGCGTTAATGTGCAGCGAAGCCTCTCGAAAGTGAGGCGAGCTGACCTGGCCATTCAGCGTCGCTGCATAAGCGCTCAGTAACTCATAATGCCTAACTTTCAAGGCCACTTTGCAGCTCTTTCAGCTTCTTCTCAGCCTGGAATTCCTTTCGTTGCGATCTCATAATCCCTCACAAAGTAACGCCACGGGACAAAGAACACTGTCACTAGGAAAATTGCGCGTAGATTCGACGTGCCCCGCTGTCATGTTAGGCAACTTGGGTTCGTTCTCTACTCTCACCCTCCTTTCTCTAACTGTAAGTGCTTGTTTGCCAACGACAATTTCTATGCTAATTGGGCTGCGTAGTGGCTGTGTCTCGTTGTTCAATTCGGTATTGCTGCCGAAGATGCGAATCACAGACTGGGACATAAGCTATTTCAATTGGCAAGCGCAGACTCGTCCGAACACTGTGTTGAGTATGATGCATTCCTATGCTTGATGATATTTGTGACAAGTTGACATGCCCTCAGTATTGTCGCAGTCCATGGGCTCGATGGGCACTGGGAGAGATCCTGGACTGCCACGAATAAAGTGTTTTGGCTTCGGGATCTCCTACCTTCGAGAATTCCCTGCGCCCGAATATTCTCTTACAGCCATGACTCGAGAACTCGTGGGAGTGAGACACCGCTCGACTGGGATGTCTTTGACCATGCGAAGGCGCTTTTGACTGCTTTAAGTACAGAGCGGCGCTTGACTCAGGTGATTCAATCAGTGGCCTTTGGGACAATCGATCTGATAAATAATTGGCAGACTGAAAGGATTCCGATCCTGTTTATCGGGCACAGTCTTGGGGGGATTATCTTGAAGGCTGTGAGCTCATCCAAAATAACATAACCGTAAACTAACTAATATACTAACGAATCTAGGCTCTAGTGAAGGCTGAATTAGCCCGCGTTGGTCACTTGGAGCATTTCAAAGCCATCAAACTCTCAACCTATGCCGTGATGTTTCTAGGAACACCTCATCAAGGAGGTGAAGGTATTCCCCTTGCTGAGGTCCTTCGGCAAATATCATCTATTACCAGCTATACTAACAAGAAGATTCTGAACAAAATGGAGCGAAACTCAGAATGGCTACAAGAGCTACAATTGGATTACAATGCTATTAGTCATGAATTTAAGACTATATTTTTCTACGAAACTATGAAGATGGATGTAGGAATCATGAGCTTGCTTGTAAGATTCTCACCTAGATGGAACAAATCAAGCTAACTTACGTCCAGATCGTGCCAAAACACTCAGCAGTTATATCAGGAGCAAGGGATTCAGAAGAAATCCCCTTAATTGCGGATCATTCCTCCATGGCAAAATTTGCAGAAAGCAAAGACGACGGTTTCCAAATACTCGTGAAAAGACTGCGCATATTTGTCGATGTTGCAAAGCCCAAGATTGATGAGAACTAGAAGGATTGGGATTGGAGGAATGGTATTAAACCCTTTCTCAGTCCGCTATATTAGACTGACTGGTATTCCGTAAAGGTCCACGAGTAATCCAGATGCAGCAGCAGCCGAGGGTTGACCAAGACGGCAAGGAATTCGCCTTGGCAATAGTCCCAAGCATCGCACGGAATCCATATTTCACTGGACGCGACGAAATACTTAGAAGCCTCAATCAGAAGCTCTCATCGCCAGTGCACAGTACAAGTCTGAATCTGGTAGTAATCTATGGGGCAGGCGGCATGGGCAAGACGCAGATTGCTACCGAGTATATGCATAGATTTCATGCCAACTATACGTCACTATTCTGGATTGATGGATCCCGTAACTACGCTGCTGCTGCCGATATACTTAGTTGCCTCCAAAAACTTCAGCGACACTACGAGCTTCATGGTCTGCGAGATAGGCCCTGGTACAGCCACATTAAGGAATCGTTGGCCAAACGGTTCGAGGTCATCGAATTAAGACACGACAGTCTCGTTCAGCTTCTCTTTCAGATGCCAGTGACCAGTCACTACGGGAGATGTTCCTGGCTTGGCTCTCATCTGATGGAAACTGTGGCTGGCTGGTGATAATCGACAACGTCGATGATCTTGATAGTTTTGACTTTCGAGATTGGCTCCCATCAACATTGTGTGGTTCCATCATCATGACATCTCGTAGAAGAGATCTTGCTATGCATTGGAACTCTGTCGTAGTAGACGGAATGACTATTGACGAATCAATCAAGCTTTTGAACAAGAGTAGCCACGCTGTTCCCGCTAGGCATACTGAACGAGGTATGCCTTGCAGATCTTTCCCTACGTCTGACACAGGCTAACTGCAGCGTATAGAGTGGGATAGCTCATTGGAACTAGTACGAGAACTAGGATATCTTCCACTTGCTATTTCACAAGCAGGTGATCATATTGCGATGACCCCGGTCGACTCGCCGGTGTCTTATTATTTGTTCCACTACCGCAGACACCCCAAACAGTCACTCGCAAGCAAGGACATACACCAACCCTGGGAATCTAATAAGGAAACTGTTTGGACAACGTGGGAGATGTCTTATGAAGCAGTTAGAGAAAGGAGCTCTTTGGCCGCCGAAGTGTTGTTACTTTGCGGCTTTTTAAGTCCGAGATTGATCACTGCGGCGTTGTTTATCGGCCAAAGCTCCACAGGTAACTTAGAGTCACTTAACTATAAACCCCCAAGCTTACATTCATGCAGACTTCGAGGTTTATCAGGCTTTCAGAGTTCTCAGTTCCTACTCATTTTTGAGGGATTCAAACAGCCGGTACCATCCCCAACGGACATACACCATCCACCCTCTTATACATTTCTGGATAAGGCACAGAATGGATATCGAGAGCCAAAACACCGTGGCTAGGCAGACTGCTAAGCTTTTACGAACGTACAACAAATGCAAGAAGATGGATTCGGGACGCTCCAACAGTCCCTCTGCCAATCTTCATATCAAGCATCTGCTATCAATATATGAAGAGCTATATCCTTGCAACACACATCCATCTGATATCATCAATGTCCAAGCTCTGCCCCCGGAGACAGCCATTCGCAATGTATCCGAACACTACTCAATTGCCTCCATTGCTGAAGGTTGGCTACTAAGGCTTCGCGGATGGATGGACGAGTTTTACTTCTTTGTCAAAGAAGCCTATCAATCACACGAAGACTATGGGCACGCTGACTATAAGCTTCTTTATTCACTTCGCCAGAGTACGGTTGGTCTCCCTCCTGATACCATGGACTGGATTCTGTGTCAAGCGCTCAAATTCTACCCGCCGAAGCACCCACGTATACTAGAAATGATTGGAAACTATGCCTTCAGCATGTCCAGAGCCTCCGAAACTTCCGATACAGCTGTGTCTTGGTATTGGTGGCTTCTTTTAGCACGGATTCAGATCTTGGGCCCACACCACCCAGCAACGGCTGGCGCATACCTTGGGATTAGCATGTCTTCCATTAACTGTGAAGAAAGCTTAGCAGCACAGTTGAAAGCTTGCAACATCAGGATTGACAGACTTGGATACGACGACTTCTTAACACGCAACGCACTCAAAATAATGGCTCTCAGATTTTATGATTGCCGTTACACGATACCTTACACCACAGGCGCACACAGGAACGACATATCACCAATTAGTGGGTTGATTGAGGCACGAGGAGTTGAAACGGCGAACGAGATTTTCAGTGTTCGATTCGTTCTTTTCTATCATATGCTACCTGCCATGAACCAGGATATTGAGTTGCCTAAGCCCATGCCAACAACTTGGGCGTCATTTCTGGTAATGGTCGAGGCATTTTTCGATTTACTTCCCGTTCTCAACATCGAGAGAATGCAGCGATAGGGCAGAGACGTCCTTGATGCTTCGTCCACTCTAAAAAAACCATTTCCATCATCTGTCAAGGAACACAAAGCTTGGATATCCGCACAGCCTTAGCTGTGCTTCATGCAATAACCAACACAACCTACGACGTTGAAACGTTGATCTATTACCCCTCTCCTGAGTTGGAAATGCATATTTCAAGCTATAGACAGAAACATTATTGGTCACCTGATGGATGGAATTGGAGGTTGCTACTCCCTTTAGCTCGTACGGTAGCAAAGCACGTGGAGTTGCCTTTTGACAACTCCTTTCTTTTGCTAAATGATGCAAAAGACGATCCTTCGGACCAGCGACCGTACTTCAAATGGTTCGATCTACTAGGGCCGGCCCTATTAGAGGTCAAACTAAGTCTGGTGTATGGAAAAATGAACCTTTCCCGGTGCGTCTTCATAGGGAACTCGGAATGGCTCCTCAATCCCACGAGTTTCGGGAATGTAGCTTCGAGATGCTCTAACTTTTCTTACATCTGTGAGGAGAGATTCTGTCACGATCGGCTGATTGTTTTACTGACTTTGATGGGCAAATTGAACATCTAGGGTCGACCAAATCTTCTTGACCCGCGAATGGGATGGCGAATTCGGTGGGGTACCAACGTGTAATAATCAGTTTTTTACGTATCAGGATCTGTGATAAGGTTGAGAGAAAGAAGCTTTAGCCCTATGGCACAAAGTCAAGGCACACCGATAAACACATCCGGGCAATGAACCTGCCCTCACTGTTGCCTAGTGAAAGGTTGGGTAATCTGTTAAACAAAGCTTCGTCGAACGAGTCGCGGGTGGTTTGAACACAAAGAACAATGTCTTTACGTCCAGTGAGCTAGTTTGAAGAACTGCCACCTGTGAACTGAAGAGTGATATTTCAGACATGTATATGTAAGAGAGCGTTGCTTCGGTGCATTGCTGTAGGTCTTTGCTGTGTTGGCTGGTTTTAACCCAGAGTAGAGGCCGACTTGAAACCTGTCGGAGGAACATGCAGCTACAGGTAGGAATAACATGCTAGCCTTCGCGACAATGGTTTTTGCTGCCTCCAATTGACTCTCTCTGACAGCCAGAATCTCGAGGAACGCGAACAAAAGCAGCATTTAGAACCAAGGCAACCAACGTCAACCCTGCTCCGAAGAAGAAGGCTGCTCGGTAAGGCAAACTCACACTCTCAGTATGCCTGGCTACCTGGGTCTCTATAGTCCCCGCAAAACCCAAGCCGAGACTGTTTCCGTAGAGATTCAAGGTCCCGATAAGACTCCCCGCGATCCCCTGCTCTTTGACTCCGACACTGTTGCTTGCTATGATCTGGGCAGCTACATAGACGAAATCTGCGCAGATGCTTCCAATCAAGATCCCAGGAAATGTCTGCGCCCAATATGTTTGTTGCTCTGGCATAGTTCCAAGGAGTAAGAGTGATATCATAGAGGAAACAATACCAATTGCGAGTAAGTACTGGGCTGCTAGTCTTGGTATCAGCCACGCCGCAAGGGTCACGGCAAATGATGCACCAACGCCGTATGGGATCCAGCCGATCGCGATGTTGAGGACCGTCCAGTCTCGGATCAGTTGTTGCCATGCAACCATGTACCAAAGAGCAATACCCACTGACATGTATGTCAAAAGAACAACTATGATCAAAGCTGTAAATGTTGGAGCCGCAAAGATTCTGACTGGCATGATAGGTTCCGGGGCGTATTTGCTCTCCCATATGACGAAGATAGCTAGTGAAACACCTGATAAGACCAGAACGACTATGACATACGGCGTATCCCAGCCGACAGCTGGTCCCTGTCTGTGCGAGCCTTTTTAGTGATCTTTTGAATGTCTAGTCGGAAGGTGCAGGTACTTACATCCAGGCAAAAGAAAATAGTACGAGACCTGACACTCCTGATAGTATTCCAATGAAGTCAATCTTTCCGTCTTTGTCAACGGGTTCCTCGGATGGAAGTACAACAAAGAGAACGATCAGTACGATGAGTTCCAAAGCCGCACTGTGGTGATATCTATGTCAGTTTATCCTTATTCCAGTATCGAGACAGCACGACGTCTTACATGATGATAAAGAGCCACTTCCATTCCGCTGTCTCCTGCAAAAAGACTCCAGCCAATAAAGCACCTAATAGAGCGCCAATAGGTGGTGAAGCTGCGAATACTGCGAGGGTAGCATTTCGAGCCGGCCCAGGAGGCGTTGCAATCATCAAAGAAGCAACGGCATTTGGCATCAGGATACCTCCTCCCACGCCAGTCATAGCACGCATTGCTATAAAAGAGTGATAGGTTGAGGTGAAAGCATTGGCGAGAGAGAAGATGACAATGATTGCACAGCCGGCCATCAAGACCCGATTATGTCCATAGATCGCTCCGAGTCGCCCGCTGACCAGAACCATGGCACTTTGAGTGAGACTGTCATGTGTCATTAGCTGGAATATAGCCAGATGAGTTTGGATAGGTTGGAACATACGAGAATCCTGCACCCATCCAGTTAGCTTTTCCGGGTGTAGCCTCCCAACCAAGTCTGCGGCTGAATTCAAGACCTCCAGCCAAGGTTGAGAACATAGACGTAAACTTGAAGCATACAAGTTAGCATCATTGCAATTCCACATGGAGGGGCCTGCAGTCTCACCTGCAAGAAGTTCGAGAGAATGATAAGGCCATTTATGGCGATCTGCTTCTTACTACTTATCCCGACTGTCTTTTCGTTGGAGGTGTTGACGTTGGATTTTGACTGAAGATTCTCTTCTGCAAGTACAGAGGTAACACGTTCCAAGATACCGAATGGACTCTGGCTTGGCAAGATGTTGTTCATTTTGATGGGCTTGTCGATGTCACAGGGATTCGATTCCAGCCCCATCGTATGATGATCTTGATGTTATCGTTCGCAGTTTCAATGACCTTCGTGTGGTGGGTTAACAGGATTATAGTAGTGATAGAGCAATGATATACAAGTTCAATGCAATATACCCGTGGATCTAACCAAAAGGGAGCCCCACTTATAGAAGGCTCCCTTTTGGTCAGATCCACAGGCAATATTCTATCTCTTATCAGCCAAGAATAGTGCTCAGATTAGCCTACAGCTCCCTAAAGAGTCATCAAAATGGAGTATGTGTTATCTATTCCGTTTGAGGATAAATCTGGCGATGGCTAAGTGGGCCTGCACAATCTATCGAATAATCGGGAGATCAGCAGCCTCGGCAGGACATCATTAGAAGGCATAAGGTCATGAAGACGATGCCTCTAGCTGTTCCATTGGATTTCAAAACATTGAGATTTCGGTCTCTGTTTATATTTTTAGGTCTTGTGAATCTGGGTATTTTGCAGAATTATAATGACTGGATGGAAGAGTATGTAATTGTCAAAAGGATTTCCGATCATCATAGTAACATTTCCAACAACCAACACTTTTATAATGATGCCATACGCTGTAAAGCCAGACGAATGTACTGGCCACGATACAGGCCAGCCTCTGTGGTGCCAGAACTATGAAGCATTTCACAAAGTCATTTCCTAACGATGGGCGATCACACTATGCACTCTTCAGACCTTTAGCAAAGTCTCAAGGCTATTGTACGATATATAAGAGCTTCGAGCCTCTGTAATCATTAGTACTAGCTCTGTTTAACTACATGTTCACTCCTCCTAAACAAGATCGACGGGGATGTACTTGGTCCAATCGCCCTTGGCAGCGAGAAAGTCAAGAGGCTCCATATGCTCAACAGCGCCACCGTATGGAAGACTGACGTAGTATCCCAAGAATCGCTGAACGTCTTTAGGGAGAGTTTCCACATACTCGTAAGGGATGGCCAAGTACTGGTTTTCTTCCTGGCGACACCATCCAGGGGTAGTGAAGGCATTGAGCAGCACACTAATTTCGTTGGAGGTGTTAGGCATCTGGCCATAAAATACAGAGCCCAGGCTGTTGAAATCAGTAAGAAGCTTCAATACAAGTTCGATAAGTGAAAATCTTACCAAAGGATTGCGTCGCCCTTGTTCAGCTCGATAAGTGTCTCATCCTTATCTGTGGGATCTCGCGAATCCTTCCACATATTGGATCCAATGACAGCACGGATTGCACCGTTGCTCTTGGTTATATCAGTTGCTGCATAAGCGATCCCGAAGTCTGTCTCTCGCTTGGCAGGGTGAACGGTATGATGGCAGTCATCTTGGCGACGAAGGCCCCAGCCAGCAGAGCTAGGTGGGGAGACGAGAGCAGACGTGAACGACACCTGAGGCTCAGCAGTAGAAACAGTGCGCTCATCGGAGTAATAGATAGTGCATGTATCCGTGAGAAAATGCTTCGTGAGGTCGATGAACAGATCGTTCATGAGGAGCTCGGTAGCGAATGTCCGGCTTTTACCAACTAGACCAAAGTTCTGGCCCTCAGTCAGAGATCCGAGTTCGTTGATGGTGACGTCGAGAACTGAAGTCTTTGCAGCGTTCTCGATCACGACGATGCCATCTGCTTTGAGAATCTGGAAGATGTCTTGGGCTGGAGCTGAAGCAGGAAATGTCTTGACCGTAGACATGATGAGGAGTCTAATGAGGTTGGTAAAAAACTGGAAAAAGTAATTTTGTGAAATAGTTGATCAGTATCTACGTGTGTATCGATCGACTTGACTTTATGAACTTCATACTATATACTATGTCTCAAAGGATCAATGTCTATGCATCACCCCCTATAACCCTGCACGGATGGACTAAGACCTCGCTGATAAGGCCTGATAAGGCCTGATCGAAGACGATGCCCCGCCAACACCTAATTCGCCTCCAGGCGATAAGAACCTGCCAATAAGCGTTGAGGTGATGATAGCTTTAACACTTCCATTTTAGGAAGTCTTAACGCTATCGCGTGGACTGTGAATACCTCCAACGGCTGTCATTCTACTATTATAGGATGGAAATATGCATATATGTACATTCTTCGCCAACGCCTCGAATCTCGGCAATAACCATTAGCAAAGTCACTTTTTCATCTATAACTTGATCTTACACTACTGCAAGCTATACCCGCCAAGATGCCAAACCCTCCCCACCAGAAGAACAACCCCGAAATTACGGCTCTACCGGCCTCGTCCCCAATCGAAGAGATAGTCAACGTCATCCGACGTGATGGAGGCATCATCATCAAGAATTTCATTACACCCGAGGAAGCCGATCAGATTCAGAAAGAGGCCGACCCTCACTACCAGAAGGTTGGTAAATATGAGGGAACACTGTTTCCACCTACTGATCCACCATTGAGGTAAGCCTGCATTCGCAAGCACTGAGAATCAAATAGCTGAGCACATCTGATAGCGGATTTGCTGGAAAGTCTCCTACGTTTGCCCACAAAGGCATCAATCATCCCGTTTACCGTGAGGCAGCAAAGCTACTGCTCAAGGAAGAGTCGTAAGTAACACACTGGACCTTTGACAATACCAAACTCGTATCTAATGGACAACAAGGTACCCTTTCCGCGATGGCAAGCGGTACAAGTGTGTTTCCAACCCTGTTTTGGCAGTCTCGGAGGCCTTCTCCCGTGGGCGGTCCAAGGCCCAGCCCCTCCACCGTGACGACATGGCTCAGCATTTTGATCACGTCGAAGGTAGCGGAGAGAGTTCCTTACTCGGCCTCCTTGTCGCTGGAACTGTATGTAACCCCAAACCGCTCTGCCGTTGAGGATCAACTGACATCGAACAGAAATGCACCTTTGAGAACGGAGCTACACAGGTAATTGTTGGCTCTCACCTCTGGCCAGAGGCTGCTATCTCCGGCCCAGCGGACCGATCTCTGTGCTCAACTGCCGAGATGGACAAGGGCGATGCAGTTATGATCATTGGAAGCGTTTGGCATGGCGCTGGGGCCAATATCACGGATGAGCGACGCAATATCTTCTCTTCACACATGGTTCGTGGCTCGTACCGGGCTGACGAGAACCAGTACCTGGCTATACCTTATGAAGTCATCAAGGACTATGACCCAGAGGTGCAGTCCTTGCTGGGCTACTCTGTCAGCCACCCCACCTGCGGTCATGTAGATATGAAGGACCCCATTGTCACTCTCGGTAGTAAGGAGGATCCATTTGGATATGGTAGTATCGAGGGCCAGGTACTTGCTTAATTACAGTAGGTAATTGGGTCACATGGAGCGCTTTCAATAGACATTCTTTCATCTTTCCTAAAGCTAGAAATTGGTTGAACTCACTACATCTCGAGGGTTGAATGCAAGTTAAGAAAAAGAAGGCAGTTATTTCTTCAAGTTCAATCCAAGCTCTGTAGTACCAAGATTAAAGTAGAATATTAAGCTCTATGCCCATCTCCTCCACCACATCTCTCCATCCTTTCGAAGCGCCTGCATCAGCTGCCTGCCATATCCTTTGCAACACCAAGACAAGACTCTTGGGCGCTGAAAACCCTAGTGTTGCATGCATCACTACAAAGCCTACTTCAAAACAATTCCTTGATCTCTCTGTCTTCGCATGTACGGCAAGCATAAAGATAGGCCATTGGCAGGCTTGAAACCAACTTAGGCTCTCAAGGGAACTGACCGAACTCTCAACGCAACCTTGGACCCTCTCGTCGTTTGAGTCGAGATGATAGATATCGTGATACACAAAGCAAAGAAGCCCTTGCCTCCAGAGACAGTTAAAGTGAACCACAGAATCTGCGTACTCTGGGGCAACGGTCGAGAGATCAGGATGCCAGCCTTGTATCCGCTGAACGAGGTCGCCTACTTGTGGCATGGTTCTTAGTATGGAAGCTACATCTCCACTGTCCTTGGCCTTTTGCACCTCAATGGCAAGATCTGTTGCCTCACGTAGTAAAAGGTGCATGCGAAAGTCTGGCATGTTAGCCCACCAATGCTGCTGCTGGAAGGCCATGTCACTATCATCAAGTGGCTCGCTATAGATCTCATCTGGATTTGTGTCAGTGCAAGTAATCCAGGAAATTACTCTTATGAATGATAGGTATACCTCTGTGTATACAATCCAGAGCCTCCAGGGAGCTCAGTGGTCGTACTCCCATGAGCAGTGTCGTGCCCATGGCAGCCATCCAATTAAACTGCATCAGCGCACATTTCTGACCCGCGTCAATTGGACCTGAAGATTTGGCCAGGCCAAGTTCAAGAAGCTTGCGACAACCAGCAAGCTTCGAGCTCCATAAGTCCATGCCTGTCCCTATCACCTTGAGAATAATTTAGTAAATGTCGAACAGTACATACAGATATAGCGGTCTTACATCCATAGCTACAGAGAGTAGGACTGTTAGCCCAAGTGCCCAATAATTATTTCCAGTTTGTATCGCGCCACGGAAAGACTTTTGACGAGCCGATCGGTATGGCTTTAGAGCGCTGTGGTTCAAGTGACCCAAGTTCGTCAAGTGCATGGCCGATGAGAACAAGATGCCATCCAGCATTGGCCTGGATTCTTTGGCTAGCATTGCGTATACAGTTGTATAAGGGTTTCGAGCTTGGTTGATGGGATAGAGATGTACCGAGAGGTTGGTCATGACTTGGCATATAGTTAGTCCTTAACTTCATCAAGTCGCATAATGAGTCAATATTGGGACTCACAATGTTTCAGCAAACGTTCCTCTATATTACAGCTAGGTTTATGTAAGAGGGGGAAACCTGGCCAAGCCAGGCCTGGATTTAATAGCCCCGAGTTTCCTTCGAGTACACCGCATTCGTCGCTGTATTGATCAATCGTTTCGAGGTGCGCCATCGGCGAGATAATTGATGAAACCTCTGCAAAGCTAGCATCTCCTACGACAAACATCTCACTAGTACTGCTATCTGTATGAGTTTCATCCGGCAGTCCAAAGGATTCTGAAAAGTCTAGGTCTTTGATAGCAGGGGCGTCTAGCCATTCAAAAGAGCCTACCATCCAGCTCAGACGACTGGGGTCTTCGCCCGTATTGGACACACTACTAGAGAGAAATCCCGGTGCATTATGGAGTTTGGTTGTATCGGCTTGGCTCTCAACCGAGCCGACTGATTCTGACCGTGAAGCAATGATATATGAGGAAGGAGATGGTTGTCCCTCACGTGTGTTGGGAACTTTGTCGATACGGTGGTCGCAGTTGGTTAAGCTGGGCTTTGGCACCATCGTACTGGCTCGATTTTTGATACCCAGTGGCTTCGTCTGCTTCTTGCGATCTCGCTTCGTTTTGGGTCGTATGGGTGGACGCCCCCGTGTCACCTTGGATACCATCTGCCCATGAGGGCCATTATAGGCTGAGAAGTCGGCCAGTTCAACGGCGTATCCTCCACATTCGGCTCCCCTCGAGCGACAGTTCAAACACGCAGGCTTCTCCTCGTCGCACCTTTGGTGTCTTCTACGACAGGTCCAACATCCTGGGGCCCGTTAGCTGGGGGTGTTTGGAAGCTGGTAATGGGCTCGACTTGGCCGTACCGTGCCTTGACCTTGTGCTAGCCATTGAATTTACTGTGATTTACCAGTCTCTCTGGCAGTTTAGAGATAGTGCTTCTGCGAAAGAGTCGTGACTGTCAAGCTATGGATTGCAATCAGGTCGATAAGCGTAGACAGATTGGAGGGAGGTTGGTGGGTAACGGTAAGAGCGAGAGTCAAACAACTGTTCGGTTCAGTAGTGCATGTCAAGTTGCGAATCGTCCTTGATGCGTATCCAGATAAGCTCTGTCGAATCAACATCAAGATAATCTTATCGCATGTGGCTTCTACTAACTCTTGCCAAAAGATCGAATTGACGAATCAGGGTCCCAAGCAGCTAATCTCAGCAACGCTTATCGTGATAACAAATTCGTGCAAGTCTACTGATAGCATTAACACAACCTATCTTGTACTAGCTCGAGTTCCACGCCAGTGGTAATCAGAAAACCGCCATTGACAAGTTTGTGAGCCGGGCGACAAGATCGTTGCATCTCGCATGCATCACGTGAAGGCCTCGATTGTACTGTTTGAAACAAGAATTGAAACCTTGACCGTCAGTGACGAAAATATCTAATCAATTCAGCCATATACTATAGTCTTCTTTACTGCATTTATTTTGGTAGCCTCTCCCAAAGTCTTGAGCTTTCTTATTCCCTTGAGAGGTCTTCATTACCAGGCTAGGTACCATTGCCACTCTTCCATTGCTTTGCCGTGTCTACCTACAGCCTTTGCTCGAAACCGTGTGAGGGTAGCGATAATCCTAATCTTGTGAGACCGTTAACATAATTGTCTTCCGAAGACTGATAAGAACGGCTACTTAATGTCTAGCTGTCGCCGAGCATAACATCTGAATCATCAAACAAATCTACACT
This sequence comes from Fusarium anthophilum, assembly GCA_013364935.1. Lineage (NCBI taxonomy): Eukaryota > Fungi > Ascomycota > Sordariomycetes > Hypocreales > Nectriaceae > Fusarium > Fusarium anthophilum. Next base: position 67,986 of record JABEVY010000152.1, on the reverse strand, counting down.
TTCTCACTACACTTCAATATGGCAGTCCAAGCTATTTCTTCCCAAGGCAAGCAGCTTCCTAATACTTTTGGCCTTTGGAGCGGCATTAGTATAGGATGGCTAACCATCAATTCCTTTGGCGGAATATCCTTCATTCTCTTTGTCAGTCTCTCGGCTGGCGGCTTACCTGCCCTTGTTTATGGCTAGTGAGTTCATGACGATCTACGATCAAGACCCCAAGCGTAACTAACAACACGCCTTTCTCTCAGTACTGCTTCATCGCTATGTGTTATGTGCATCATGCTCGTCTTTGCTCAATGTGCTTCTAGGTTTGCGACTGCTGGTATGTCTACTGACATAGACTCTTGGCAGCTCAACTCTGATCTTTTACAGGTGGCGCTTATCATTATGCCGTGTTCCTCACCCCGGAAAAGTACCGTCGGCAGATTGCTTATCCTCTTGGATGGCTTAACTACGCTGGTTGGGTTCTAACACACGCAGCTTGTTGCGCTGTCACTGCCACTTTGACTCTTGCTCTGATCAACCTCTGTGACGTGGACTTTGATGTAAAAGTCCGCTGGCGTCTCTTCATTGCTTATCTGATAGTGGCCATTGGCTGTTGGATTATCAATCTGTTTGGACTCCGTGGAATACCGACCCTGGAGAACGTGGGATGTAAGTCAATTAACACTCACTAATCGTGATTACACTAATCTTTGCTCTAGGCTGGGCAACCGCAATTGGCTTCATTGCCTTCTCTGTTCTGCTTCTTGTCAAGGCACCAAAGCCGTCTGCAAGCTTTGTCTTAGTAGAGACGAGGAACAATACGGGGTTAGTTTTATATCGATCGTCATATACTCTAGCCTAACACCATATTTCCTAGGTACTCTTCGACTGCGCTCGCAGTTCTACTTGGGTTGATGAATAGCTTCTCAACTCTTATGGGCCTCGACAGCCCTGCCCATCTAGCGGAGGAGATTCCCCAACCTAAACGCTTCTTGCCTCGCATCATGATCGTCGTCATTCTTAGTCAGTTTGCAATTGGCCTTATTTGGATCCTCATTCTTGGCTTCTCTATCACAGACATTGATTCCGTCATTGCAACATCCACTGGGTATGTATCGAGGCCAATATTCACGGATTTGATGTGAGCTGATACCAGCTGCAGTGTCCCAGTTATCGAGCTTGTTCGACTTGCTACTGGTAGTCGAGTTGCTGCCATCGTGTTCTGCTGTATCTTACTAGTTAACATGATTGGATCGTCACTCGGTTCAGCCATCACGATGAGTCGACAGGGCTTTGCGTTTGCGCGGGATAACGGTCTCTTTTGGAACGAAAGGTATGAATCAACGTACTCAAGACATTAGATCCGTTTACTGACAGTCTACAAGACTTACTTACTTGTCACCTCGCACAAACCTTCCGACGTGGTCTATCAACCTGTCGTCCGCGATTGTTATCGTAATCGGTCTAATGTAGGATGATCATTGAGGGAATACAGTCATTATCTGACAGCCTGCAGTTATCTATTCTCTCTTACTGCGTTCAATGCCATCATCGGCGCTCAGGCCGTCTGTCAGATCATCAGCTTTGGTAAGGCTTCCTCATTTGTTCTCCGCCTGCATTGTTACTAACTGTGCATAAGGTTTTCCTGCTCTTTTACTCTTGCTTACGAAACGATCAACGCTTCCTTCGAGCGCATCCTGGAACTTCGGTAAATGGTCAAACATGATATACACTGCCACAATACTGTATTGTATTATAGTTGTCATTGTTGCATTTGTAAGTTAACGGTGTTAACGGTGTTAACATATCCTATCAAGAAGGCTAACACAATTATAGATTCCACAGACGCACCCTGTCACTGCTGCAACGATGAACTACACAATCTTGATCATGGGATGCTTGGCCATTGCAATGACTGCTGGATGGTTGTTAGAGGGTCAATCTAAGTTTTCTCCTCCTACACATGATGAGACTTCGCTGGATGTACAGGTTATTGAAGGCGTAGAAGAAGTGATGGGGGACATGAAGGCATCTGGTCAGACCAATGTTTATAAAACAGACACTATCTGATACGTCAATACTAAGGAGGAGAATCCTGTAGATAGCTTCTTTAGCAGCCACCAACATTCAGACATTTATTCTTGAGTTTTGTATTATAGCTTCTATAAACCGATAGCCCGAATATTAGATAAGATAAGCTCTTAACATTCCATTCATCAAATAGCTAGATGGGATATTACATTGGCACTCTGAGGCCTCAGCAAATCCTATCTTGCATATATACTCATCAGTTCTTGAAACGAGTTATCTTCTAAAAGTTCCGCGGCTGTGATCCGATTCTCGTGTTGGTAAACAAGTCCCCTTCGTAGTATCGACACTACAAGCTCCAACTCCGTCATTTCCACATCAGAACGAAGCTGAGTGACCCTCTCCTTCAGGCTAAACTCCGGACCTAATTGCAAATTGTGGCCATACCATTTGTCCTCGCCTGAGCCATCAACGTGGTATGTTCCCTTCCAAGACTCTGGAAGAGGACCAAGCGTAGAAACTATAGATGAAACCACTGATATATGACTACAACCTTGGAACAAATACATTCCTGTGTATAGTTCAAAGAAGATACACATGTAACGCCACATATCAGAACCATAGGACGGGCTGGTGCTATGTACCCGTTCAGGAGCGTAGTATGTAGCAGGTGATTGCATCTTCTGACTCGAAGCACCAGCTTCATGAGCTAGACCAAAGTCACCAAGGACGATGGAGTCCCCTATAAGTTCCTCTTTTGGCTTCATAGGCATAACCAGTTCGCCGTCTTTCCACTGCTCAGTCCATAGTTTCATTTTTCTGGGTCGTCCGATATGTTTGTACTTCCCAGTTATACTGTCATTGAGAGGGCGAAGAGTTACATGATGTTGGCAGTGTTCAAATCTGTTTATTAATTAGCTGTGCCTCACTTGGTGTCGGGTGACTGTACCTGAATGAACTATGCCAGCCTCGTATAGTGTCTTCAAGGCGTTCAGTAATTACACTGCAAATCCCATCCTGGTTGCAATCGGGCTTTTTCTAGGGGGGTGATTCCTTAAATTTGGTCCTTGGATGGGAAGGACGAAGACTCGGTGTTTACCATGAGGGCTAGAGAGCAGAAAAGTTTCGTGGTATACCAATAGATATATCAAGTTTTCCGCCGAACCAATTGTCTCACTCTGCGTGTCATAATCACGCTCATCTGAACCCCCCAGCATCAAGATCTTGAGCGCAATATCTTTATTTTCAACCATATCCTGCGCCATCCAAACAGTCGAAAATGTGCCATGGCCAAGCTTATGGACAATGCGATACCGCTCGATAAGAATCTCACCGATTGAGATTGGGTAGCAGAAACCTCTAGGGTAGAGGTTAATATCCTCACAAGCGAATTCGATATCGGGTTCTTCGTCTGAATCAACATAATCACCCCAATCTTCAGCATCTCGTTCATCGATGATTAGCTCTTCTACCAGTGGTGCTGGCTGTGTTGAGCCACCGGGTGGAGAGTCTTTACTCGGAACCCGATTGATATTTGCGCGTTGTGGTTTGTTCCGTGTGTAGACAAAGTCGAAGAGGAGTCGGGGTGGAGAAACCCAGGCTTCGGAGCCGAAACGCCGATGTAACCTAACATTCGGTAACCTTCAGCCTCAATCAGATAGTTTTCATTCGGTAGGCAAGTTCATAACCCGTAAAATAGATCTAAGCCTCAATCAAATGCATCAGTAATCTCTTCAAAACCAATTTCTTCCCCGCAAACGTATTCCGCGGAACGCATACGGCGTTTCCCACCTCGATTTACTTTCATCTAAATTCTGGACCCAGTCAACGGCAGGCCTAGATCCCCAAGTTCAACTGTCAAGCCCCCCGCGGTCCCCTAGCTCTCCACTAACCTAAGCCCCTTTCAGCAGGTCGACACGCCTACAAGTTCAATCTCCTCCGGTTTTAGCAGGTCGACCCATTGAGAAGTCCGACGCGCCAAACCGTCTATTGCTGAATTGTTGCCGCTTTCATCATAGCCTCGATTCCCCTCATATTGATAAGACCCTGTAACTCCATCTCATTACTTTTTGTCTTCGTAAACATCTCTGGCGATATTCTTCTTCCTATCATCAGATATTATTTCTCTCATCATCAGCGGGCGTAGTAATGTCTCCAACAATTCTCACCAATGGCCGTTTCGTCGGTGATGGTGACTTATATCGAGAGTGTATGATCGTCGAAGGATCTAAGATCACCTACATCGGACCTGCAGACGACAAAGCAGTTCAAGACGCAAAATCTCAAGGCGCAGAGGTTCTCGATCTTGATAACCGCGTTGTTCTTCCCGGATTTATCGACAGCCATGTCCATCTTTTATTCTTCGGTCTTTCACAGCAAAAGCTCGATCTTGGAGGATGTAAGTCCCTACAAGAAATTCGACAGAGGATAACAGACTTCGCTGCTGCCAATCCTGACCTGCCCAGGATTCTGTGCAGGGGATGGCTTCAATCTGCGACGGATGGAGTTGCCCTTGCAAGTATGATTGATGATATTGACCCACGACCTATTTTCATCGATTCAAACGATCTTCATTCCGCATGGTGCAACACCGCTGCTTTGAAAGAACTCCCAATTGATGAGATCAAGGCGACGTGTCCCGAGCATATCACATGCGATGAGGACGGCAATCCAACTGGACTCTTGGCAGAATTGGCTGTTATGGCATTTATCTGGCCCTTTCTTATCCAAGTACTCTCAATGGACGATAAACTTGAAGCACTGGAACGCGCTATCCAAGCTTATTCCGCAGAGGGATACACTGGCGTTATCGATATGGCGATGGATGCAGTGGCTTGGGAAGCTTTGCAGACGCTGCGAGAGAGGAAGGGCATCAATCTCCACATCGCAGCTCATTGGTTCCTTGCATACGAAGCCGATGAGAAGGCCCTCGATGAGAAGGTTCAAGAAGCCATCGACATGCACACCAAATTCCATCCTTCGAAATCACCAGAATTCTGCATCGTCGGTGTCAAGCTCATAAGCGATGGCACAGTCGATGGATGCACAGCCGCATTGTCGTATCCCTACGGCGAATCAACTGATCTGGTGGAGCCTCTATGGCCTGGCGAGGCAATGAACCGCGTTCTGGCACAGATCACAAAAGCTGGAATGCAATGTGCCATCCATGCCATCGGCGACGTAGCAGTCTCCCAGGCCATCTCCGCCATCGCCAGCACCAACAATCCCACCGCGCGCCACCGCATCGAGCATCTAGAAATGGCCACCCCAGAAGACGCCCGTCGTCTCGGCAGTCTAGGCATCACCGCCTCCGTGCAACCAGTACACAGCGACCCCGCCATTCTAGAAGGCTACGAAAAGCTCGTCAAGCCCTCTGCGTGGAAACACTGTTTCCCATATAAAGAGTGTCTCGACGGACATGCAAACGTCGCTATAGGGACTGATGCACCTACGGCGCGACATCTGCCGTTCCCGAATTTGTATAATGCTACGACGAGAAAGTCGGCGCTGGAGCCGGAGAGGGAGACTGTTACGAATGGGGATAGTGCGTTGACGCTGGAGCAGGCTATGAAGGGGGCGACGTATGGGGCTGCGTATTCTAGATTTGCGGAGGGTTGGACGGGGAGGTTGGAGAAGGGATTAAGAGCAGATTTCATGGTATTGCCGCGGGTTGTGGAAGTGGATGGATTGTTGGAGATGAAGGTTGATGAGACGTGGTTTGGGGGTGAGAGGGTTTATAAGAAGTAGTTTGCAATCGAATTTGTAGATGTAGAATAGATGTACATTTCTGAGCCTGTAATCATCCATGTTATGTCATAATGAGAAACGGTATTCTCTCAAGATGGACTCTTATCTCAGCCTCAAGCCTATATCAAGGCTATGACGATGCCCTCTCGGCCCGACCAGCAAGCTAATTTCTGCTACCCCAGACCGCCCCATCCAATTATCACTCCAACACCTACTCCGATATCTTATCTCCAACTCACCCATTACAACATGTCCCGCTCAAGAACAGGCTGTTCAACATGCAAAAGACGGCATCGAAAATGCGACGAGACAAAACCAACATGCCGCGAATGTCAAAAGAACAACCTCGACTGCGAAGGATATGCTCTAAAGTTACAGTGGGATGTGGGCGTTGCATCAAGGGGAAAACTTACTGGCTCTTCAGTTCCTGTTCTGGGGGCCGGTAATGAGAGGAAGCGGGGGAGGGGGGTTGAGATTGATGATGTGGAGGGTTTTGGGCAGTTCCAGGCTTTGCCACTTGAGACTAATAGCCTGGGATCGGATCCGCTGCTAGGAATGGGATATCCAGTAATCGAACCCGAAGAACCGCAGTGGCTGCAAAGAAGAAGTGCTCAAGAGAAACACCTCTTCAAAGAATGTAAGCCGCCCACCAACCCTGATCTACACCCACTGACAAGCAAGTTATTCAAAAAACCGTGTTTCTCTTCTACTCCACCTCCACAGAAGATCCATTCCCTCTTGAACTCCAACGCCTCGCTCTCCAAAACGAACCACTATATCTCGGCCTAATCGCCACACACGTCTACAACACCAACCCCCGGAACCCCCCACCATTATTCCACGATCTGTGTAATCAAAGTCTCCGCCTTTTTCGCGAGCAGCTAGGCCGGTTTGATGGGACGTTGGATGGGGGCTTAGTCAATGCGGGTGTATTCCTGTGCACTCTCCATGTAAGTAAGCCCTGTCACCTCCCTCGAAACTTGGAAGTACTAATTGTTTATTGTAGTTATTTCAAGGAATACCCTGGACAGCGCATTTGAACCACATGATGTGGGTATACCATCTCTTCCCGCAGTCTAAAAACGCGCATCGGATTGGAGATCTGGAATATCGCTTTTCGCTTGAGGCCATGGCGATAATGGACATTCCCACTTTTGTCCGTGGGCGCGATACACCAACCCTTGGAATCTGGGGGTTTCTGCGCGCAGCCCAAAAAGCGTCTTCAACGGGACTAGTCGGCGGTGTCGAAAGTGTCTCGGGCCTACCGCGAAGTCTTCTCGATATATTTGGGAGACTGGCACATGATGATGTAGAGAAGGACTTTGCTGATTGGGAGGGCCACGAGGGATCTATCCCGCATGTTCATCTCTGGGAAGCATTCCGATTATCAGGCATACTGATGAGTCGTCGGCAAAAGCGCACACGAGCTGGTTCACCATCCAACGAGATGCTATTATGCCGTCTAGTAGCGGCCCTGGATGCCCTGTACGAAACTCGCAAGCGTGAAGAATATGCTCACATCCTTGCTACAAACAGCATGCTATATCCCTACACAGCAGCTCGTCTCGAAGTAACCATTCTACAAATACGACCTTCCTGGGTGCAAACACTCCGTCGGTGCGGGAGTATCTGCGACGCATACCGCGACACGCCGAATGCACTAATTTTAGAGGAGATACTAGATAAGGCGTTGGAAAGGGGCGATAATGAAGTTGATCTTGATAGAGAGACGAAAGTGAGAGGCGTTGAGCTGAGTTTGTTCTAGCTAGGCTATTTTAGGATAGTCGACACGCAGCCAATGAGGTGTTACTGGTGAGTGGGTGGACCTGCTGCTTGGATGCTAGGGGCATCGATATACCCCGCGAAATACCGATGAGTTGGTGAAAGATTTCTCCAGGGTTGGGCGAAGCCGGTTTCGGGGTGATAAGGGGCATTGCTATAAATGGGGGGTCTCCTCGAAGGATTGCCTGGCAGGACAATAGGCTTGACCTGACGGGTACCTCTCTTATTGTTTGTTATTTTCGTTTATCACTTGGCCAAGATGGACAGCGAGTTGAGCTTTCCCCCTGGTACTTCCCGTCTCCTGAGTAGGTTGCATCGGCATCAAACCCTATGCACAAGTGCTAACGTATTATACAGGTCGCTCTGAGATTATCCTCGTTCCAACACCCTCGCAAGACCCCAATGATCCTTTGGTCAGTCCCTTCCTTATTCTACAACCATACCAACTAACATCGATAGAACTGGAGCAAACGCCGAAAAGCATGGAACTTCACCCTCGTCCTCGCTGTAACAGTAGCATTCTTCTCAGCGTATGCCCCTCTCTCCCCCATTCTCATACAAGACTAAGAACCTCAGCATCGTTATGCAAATGGTCCTATGGCAACAAATGATCATCGATATGCACGTAACCTACGACCAGCTCAACTACGGCGTCGCCTTCAACTCAGCTGGTCTCGCCCTCGGAAGTTTTCTCTTCATCCCACTCGCTCGAAAATACGGTTCGCGTCCTTGCTATATATTATCTACTGGACTTATGGCTGCTGTGTCGTGGTGGAGTGGGAGGATGGAGACGGTGGGGGAGATGTATGTTACGAATTTCCTCTCGGGGCTGGCGGCGAGTATCAATGAGACGATTTCGGAGATCACGGTAAGTAATAATGTATGGGGAAGATGAAAGTTGCTGACGTGGGGCAGATTGCGGATTTATTTTTTGTTCATCAAAGGGGTACTGCGAATGGGTTTTATATCATGGCTGTCATGGTCGGTCAATTCGTCTGTCCCTGCATCGTGGGCGTACAAGCAGCTGCTCAAGACTGGCGATGGACATACTATACCACTGGTATCGTCCTAACCATCCTCTTCCTCCTATTCATCTTCTTCTTTGAAGAAACAAAGTTCATACCCGTTACGATCGGCGAAACACGCAACACCTCAAGCCAAGGCACACCTGCACTCAAGAACCCTAAAGATGATCCAATCCAAGCAGACACACAAGATTCAGACCTCAGCTCAGAAACACATCCACCCCGGCTTACATACAAACAAAGAATGCGCTTCATAACACGCACAGACGAACCTCTCTGGCGTAATTATCTCGTCCCTCTCAAAATGTTTGTCTTTCCACACGTCCTCTTTTCCGCACTTCAAGTAGCTAGCTGCGTCGCCTTTCTCATTCTTCTTACATCATCTATATCCATGATCTTCTCTGCACCGCCCTATAACTTCAACACAGCGGGTGTAGGGCTCATGTCGCTAGGTCCATTTGTTGGCAACTTTCTGGGAAGTGTTTATGGTGGTGTGCTGGGTGATTGGGTTGTTGTCAAGTTGGCGAAGAGGAATAAGGGGATTTTTGAGCCGGAGATGAGATTGTATATTCTGCTGCTGCCGGCGCTTCTTATGGGTGGGGGACTTGTGTTCTTTGGCATCTCTGCTGATAAGGTGAGTCTTGTTCTTAATGGAAGAGTGTTTCGTTGGCTAATCTTATCAGGGTTGGCACTGGATCTATCCGAGTATTGGAGGTGCCATGTTTGGTTTTGGGATGGCATCCATGATCGATATTTCATGCACCATCATCATTGACATCTACCAAACCGTACGTTTGCCCAACCAACCCTGCAAGACAGTAACTTACAATTAGTAGCTTACGGCAGAAGCCTTCATCTCTGTGACGTTCATCCGCAACATTCCTTCGATTGGAGTCCCATTTGGCGTGGTTGGCTGGATGACATCCATCGGCATCTCAAAGCTCTTCATCATCAGCGGATGCGTCGCTACCGCTGTCTGTTTGTTATTTATTCCCTGCGCTATTTACGGCCGACGTGTTCGTGAAAACACATGGCAGATGTATGAATCTGTACGGGAGCTGAAAGGAGCGGCTCGACACTAGTACCATCTTGCACGACAAATACTCCAGAAATTGATCTATTATTTATATGCTACCTTTGAATGACCTGACCAAGCATGTATCGATTGGCTACAGTGCAGGTGAATAATGAACAACCTTCTGGGTCCAAGCGTCATCACAAAGTCTTGCAGTTGAAAGTGGCTATCCTACGTAACTAACAGAATAACTTAGGTAAATGAATGGAATTTCTTGTCTATGTCAGACAGAGTTCAGTTGCCCCATCGATGTTCTTCACCCAAGGTATCCTTGACGTACTTCCTCATTGCAGGAGGTGGCCAGAAGTCCTTCATACCATCTTGATCTGGCCACTTAATATGGTCTGGTGGAAGTTCAAGTTGTTGTTCCCCATTGATAGGGACTTCTTCAGCAAATATTTCAGAGGCTGCCCTTGGGCTACCTGTAACGGATGACCCCTTTTCAGGTTTGCTCCGTGTTATGGCCAACTTCTTCTCAGGGTCTTGTGACAATAAGTCGTTATAGCCTCTGCGGACAGTTCTGTGTCTGTAGAGGCTCTTGAGGTCTTGCAATCCTTTCTCCAGGATCCCCTGTTTCAGCTCTAGGTATTCTCTTTCGGCGGATGATGCCTCATTTTCGGCCGCAAGCAGGTGTAACTTTTCATCACTCATCTCAGCGACACTGCTTGATGTGAAAAGTGAAGGAAGCTTGCTGATGAGGCAGTTTTCTATGGCCAGGATGTTCACATCATCGATAAACCTGTTGACTGCAACCTAAGCGTAAATTAAACCTGTCAATGCGATTGAATCAGTCAATCTTGGCTCAGGGGCATATCATACCTTGTAAAATGCTTTCATATAATCTACTGCTAAGGCGCTTCCGAAACGCTCCATGTTTGGCTCGAAGCCCTGTCCAGCCAGTGTCAAAAGTTCAAGCGGATTTATACTGATCTTTTTGTCAGAGCCGTCGAAACGGCTTGTCCCAAACATCTTAGTAATCAGTGATTTAACCGTGCGTTTGTGTCGGTCTTCTTGAGTCTGCTGGACGTGCTGGACGAGCTGCGGGTTATTCGTAATAGGATGTTGCGTGGCCGATACAAGCAGTGTGTCAATCTCGGCGCTCATTTTGCTTCTTAGGCTCTCTACTTCTTTACGAATGAGTCTCGAGACCCTTTCGGAGACTTCGCTCGCCGCACTTTGCTCGACTACTTTTTCAGTCGTGAAGTGCACTATATCGAGTATGTCATCAGCAAGTCTCTTGGCAATCCTCGTCCAAGGCGCGCATTGCTCGACGAACAGGTCATTGACGATGAGAGGATTAAAGAGACCTGGAAGCTCGCGACCTCTATAGTATTTGAGACGGTAAGCAACTTCGCTAATGAATTCAGACCGAGAAATGCTTGACGCTCTGGGTCGGGAGTTGTTAGGGTTTTCATCGTCACTTTCACTCGCTGAATCAATGATGTGTTGACTCTGACCGTCGACCCGCATCTCCTCAGCAAATTCGTCAAGTCTCAAGCGGACCACAGCTCTCAGTCTTGTGGAAAGACTGGCACGTTCGTTTCGGTCACCGAAGAAACGATCAGTGTAAGTGCCATCCACTGCCTGCCTCATCAAAAGTGTGTAATTTTCACTCACACGCAAAAGGTAGCTTCGTTGCTGCTGTGGGGTGCCTCTTAACGGCCCTAGACGTTCGAGTCTCTCAACGCAGTTGCGGATGCCGTTCTCAACATCCTGTTCAAGACTCGGAAGTTGATCAAGAATTTGGTCTCTCAAGACGTTACTCAACCTGACCTTTAAGGACTCTACTCCGCAGTGAGAAGACTCGATGGAACTCCATAATCCTTGGGAAAGGAACTCTTTCTCTTTTTTGTTCCTCTGTGCCAATGTGACATCACGCTCGTCGTAACTGCGGTTTTTCAAAACATGCCAACCAAGGTTAAGTTCTTCCTCGATATTTTGGGCTAGGCGGACAAAGTAGTGTTCAGACTGAGAGCCAACATCCAACGTATCTGGCTTTGTGATGAGGCCCATGGTCCTCAAGCCTTCTGGGTCGGCTCTCTTGGCCATCCGAGTAACTTCTTGCAGAACATACTCGTACTTGGCCGACACGACAGTGAGTATGATACTCCGCTCTCGTGCCATGTACCTCTCCACCATATCATGGACAATGCTGATATCGGCGTCAGATTGATTCTTGTTCCCTCCTCTGAATAGTCCAGGGAGGTCCACCATTGTTAGGTGTGGCTGTTCCGGCCCACTGAGCTCGACACGGAGTGTATCTTCGTAGAACTCCCCTGTGCCGGTTGGGATGGCCATCATAGCCTCTGCCTCCTTCGTCACGGCGCCCAGACCCTCTTCATCGATACTGGCGGTTGGTCTCCAATTCTCAAGGCGTAGACTGTCTTCACCAAAGCGGCTCTTACCAGGCGTGATGGATACCTTGGTACTCTTATTGCGGCCCCGGCGAAGAACCAACTCCGTGGCGAAACGCGTACAGAGGCCGTCCTTGATCGGGAATTGCATACCGGAGACGGCCTCGAGGACAGAGCTCTTTCCTGCAGACTGATCTCCACACACAATAATTTCGGGCAGGTCAACATAATGACTGACTCCCTGCAGACGAAGCTTATCGATGATATCTAGGAGATCTCGGTGATCTCCTACGGCAATATTCGCATTGGTTTCAGCTGTCTCCATGGTCTTTGTAGATAACAAATTATGGTTACAGTGTTTCTTTTGGGATGCGTGGCAGTAATGACAGCTTTGTATTTTGAACCTACGATTTACCGAGCCTTGGTCTGCAACATCAAATCCGGTATACATTGCGGTGGTCGGCCTCCTGCAGGATCAGGCATCAAAATATTTTCATTTCCCTGGTCCATTTTGTACACTAGTTACGGGTCTCGCAAAACAATTGGCCTTGAACAAACTGTTGGCTCGTCAAGATGGTCTCCACCATCCAATTCGCCAAAATCTGCTTGCCACAGCGGCACAGCGCACGTTGGTGGTGTGGGATAGTGCACCATGCATATACGTGGACAGTTTTGGATGGTTGCCGATGCACCTTATTGGACCTTCCGTCCCCAGATCGCGCCGCGGCGTTTCAACCAGAATCCTCTGAGGAACTTTCATCTTGAACCGTAGATTTCGCTGGAGTATTTTGCAGTGACCTCAGTTCCGTAGGTACAGTTGCTGTTAAGGTCAGAGAAGGCCCAGCAGTCGAATCATAGTTTGGTGGCCGGGGGGGAGCAGTAAGTGCTGTCTTTAGGTCCTGCCCCGCCAAATTCGCGATATCACGACTTAGATTTATGAAGGCGAGTTTTGCTGAATTTCCTGGGACGTTGTGGTATGGCGGTGGCATCCACGACGGGTAAATCTTTTGGTGGCAAGCTGAAGCTTGCAGCCTGAGTGGATGATGACGCAGATATTTGTCGCAAAGAAAGCAAGCTTTTTTACTCGTCCCAATGAGTCTCAGGTGGGGAGCTACCCCAGGGTTGCTTTCGTAAAACACAACGATTTGCATCTCGGCATGAAGTGTCAGCATCGGGGGACAGGCTCTACGCAGCCTCGCTTCAACATCATGGGTGCCCAAATGCTTTTCAAGCTTCTCCATTGTCGAGTTTGTATCCTTTCTCATAAGTGTACGAACGATTGCAAGCAGTGGAGCTTCGTCTTTTGGGAGTTTGAACCGACGTTGATGAGGAGCATTGATCGGTCGGATAGCAATATTGATAAAGATGCCAGGCTCCTTCATAGCAAACTTGACCATGGATTTGATCGCAGAATGATAGCGAGCGACTTTGTGTAGATTATCCAACCAGGCCTCACTTTGTGATTCATCAAGCTGTAGTAAAGCTCGTAGTTGCTCAGCGTACTGCCATCGAGCTTCCGACGCCCAATGGATGAGCTTGACGGTAGTCGCACAAGTCCAATCTTGGATACGGGAGGGAGCGGCCGTAAAAGGGCAGTTCTCGAGCCAGACCTTAAATCTTTCTGACTGGCGTTGACTGTAATGAACTCCAGGCTGTGTTTTTTGTAGAAACCGGTGAATGCCTCGCTTCTGAATCCTCTCTGCAATTGGCAAAATCCGGCCTTTATCAAGCTCAGCAACCAGTTGTAGAATCTCGGTCTCGGCTTGAGCTGATTGCTTTTCTGTATCGCTCGCCATATTAGTCAAGTTGATTTAATTTTCAAAAGATCACATACCCTTTCTAGAAACCTCTTGAAGTACTTGCAATACTCTTTCTAGTCCAGCTAGATCCTCAGGTGTCAAGCCACGGTTGCGCGCCAAACGGAGGAGATTTCCATTTTTGTCATGTATCTCCAGACACACAGCCGTAGCTGTTTTCGCTCCTGAGCTAGATGTTGAGCAAATAAGAGCAAATGAGTCTAGAAACTTTTGCTGGAGCTGCCATGCACCCAAAAAGCTGCCGTCTGGGTTGTCATCGAGTGTACTTCGGGTCGGTTTGCCTCGGACAGGGTCGATCAGACGTAACAATGTCGACTGTAGTACAAAGCGATCGAGGGAGTCCCCTGTCACATGAACTAGTTCACCTTTTTTATTCATTGTAACAAACCTTTCGAGTGTTTTTCCGTTGGGGGTATAAAGCTACGCGACTGAGGTGGGCTACACTATTATTAACAGGCAGTCATGAGCTTTTGGCTTGCATGTTATTTCATCATATATAAGCACATTGGTGCATTTCTCAAGTGGTTGGCCTCCCATCTAATTGGTCCACGTTGACATGCTGATGTGGTGGGGGCTGACTTGGAGCCCTTGCTGCAAGGTTGGGCCTCTTTGCTCAACCAGTACCTAGGCGCCCGAGCCCGACCTGAGCAACGCTTTGCTAATGCACTGGGAAGATCTTTGAGAACCAGCGGAATTAGCATGCCTCTATTAACCGGCCTAATAGCTGGGTCAACCCTTCATGCTCTTAGTCACAGGCTTTGTTCTTATGCGTTATGCGCAGGTGGAGCTCAAGTTGCTCAGCTTCGTGAAGAAATCCGCTCATTATAACCGGCACTTGGGTTCTTATGCATAGTCCAAAGATAGGTGGGTATATGTCTGTGGAGATTGAGTGACAAGAAAGGAAAGATTACAGTCAGCGCGATCGTCGTCCGGCAGGATGATATGCACTGAGCAACAAACGCTTCTCGGCCTTGTCTGCAGAACGGTTTGAAGATCTTAACGACTTCCATTGGTCAATGTGGTGAATGACGACAATCCTTGACTGGAAATGTTGAAAAGATATGACGAAGTTCCAAAATGTGTGATAAGTGGTTGCCAAGATACTGAAATAGTCCCTGTGCCTTGTTTTTCCGGCTCGAATGTGCCCGGATTGATGTCAGCTCGTATTTTGAGACATTGAGTGACAATCCTGGTTCGTGGCGGATGTGATCTGATGATCTACTATATTGACCTATCCATGTCACTGACGTAGAGAACTGAGTCTTAGGTAGAATTACGTGAAAAGAGAAAACACCAAAGAAAATCGATAGTGGGTTTCAAAGCGGTCTATGGCTTGTTTCGAAGTGGCTGATTTGTTAGCTGTCCCCTGAAATGCAACGCCAAGAGTAGCTGAAAAGCAGGCTGGCGGTTCAGTACAGTTGGCGCGTCAGCATTTCCTGCTTCAAAAAGAACAGCCGTCCTATGAAGGGGCTTTTCTCCTCAAATTCTCCTTTTTTTCCTTTTCCTCTTCGTTGCTTCTCAGTGAGAATGTTGCTCCATCTCCTATCATTTGCCCTACTCAACAGGGCTTGGATAGCCGCAGCGCCTACCCAGTCTATGTCAACTCCCCCCGACGGTACAAGTGAGGAAATGATTGGCTGGGTATCTCCTGATGCACGCAGAAATACGTGGGGCATTATTTGGAGCTGCCTAACAATTTTCATCGTCTGTTCATGGAAATGTGTTCACTTGAACATTCCAAGACATAACGAAAGCATTGCTGGATGGCACAAAATCAAGCTATGCTCAGGAATCGAAATAGCCTATTGGCCTGAGCAACCTCTGTTGTGGAAATGGACACGCAGGCTTCTCTGGATGGCTTTGATTGCTGTCGCCCCCGAGTGTGGTGTTGCTATGGCCTTGGCACAGTATCTACAGGCAAAAAATGATATGGACAAAGCAAACACAGCAACAAATGGGTACGTTAAACAATCAAGATCCAGGTGACTCTCTAACTGGCAGATAGGCCAGACTTTTCTTTGGCTCATGCATTCTATGTTCAGATGGGGGGCATAATCTTATGCGATATCTCGCCTTTATCGCCAGCAGAAGAGAATGATTTTGCTGGTACACCTTGGCGATTCGTCTCAAAGGTTGAAATTCTTACCTCGTTAAGTATGGACTGTAAATTCAAGAGTCAGGACGGGCTGGCTAATCTCTTTATTAGGCCAGCTAAATGAACCTAGATTAGTTCCAAGAATCACGGAAGAAGACATTAGAGACCTAGGCAAATCAGATGCATTTACTAAGGTCTTTGCTCTCCTGCAGTGTACTTGGCTAGTCGTCCAAAGCATAGCCCGAACTACTCAAGGGCATGCTATATCCCAGCTTGAACTGACTACATTGGCCTTCATTCCTTGTGCACTGGCTATGTACATTCTGTGGTGGCAAAAACCGTTTGGCATTGAGCGAAGGCATATACTCCTTCGATTGCCAGACAAAATGAATAATCTACCGGCGGACTTTACTTTCAGCATAGACGACCTTCTCAAAACCGAGCCTCGTATGAAGCTCTGGTATATGAGAAGGAAAGATTCAGGGTGAAAATGTTTTTTCATCTCATATTCATCTCTTCAGAGGAGGAATCAGACCAGAAATCCACAAAGAATTACATCGCGGAAAGAGGAGATACAATCAGAGGAACGTCATCAGGCTTAACAGAAGCCACGTCTCCTATTGATCCTATAGCGACGTCACCAGATGTAACAGCAAACAACAGTGGAAGACAAACATTCGCTGAAGCAGTAAATCGAGTAGCGAAGGAAACAACAAATCCAAAGACGCCAAAAGCCTTATCCCGGAAAGTTATTCTTCAATTTGCGCCGTCTATTATCCTGTACTTTACGGCAGTGGCGTTCTCGGCGATACACCTTGCTGCTTGGAATTGGGGTTTCCCTTCACTTCTGGTGCGAGAGTTGTGGAGATGGTTTGCGCTGGTCGCCTTGTTGACTTCGCTTTCCCCTGCAGTCATAAGAGGGATTATCATGCTACTCGACAAAGGCCCTTTGAAGAAAACACCAGAATGGCTTGATGACATCATCGCAACGGTTATGGCGGTGTTGGCCTATGCGGTGTTCTTGTCTTATACGGGTGCGCGGCTTGTCATCCTCGGGTTGACCCTCTATTCGCTCTCATCCATGCCCGAGAGAGCCTATGGAAAAGTGAGCTGGATGGCCTGGATTCCCCACTTCTCTTAGGTCTTTCTGTTATGGGACTCCTCAGATGGGAAGAGATGACACTAGGAGTTATCTTTAGGGACCCTGACGAGTGATATAGGGGTTATGTTAAGAGAATGGCTGTACGAATTTGAGTTCATCACGCAATAAGGGAATCCCCCCACTTTGATTACAGGCGATGTCCATACTTAATAAATAAATAAATGTAGAATAAATTGGCCTTTAAACAGTTCTCATGCTTAAATGTGCTAAATCAATAGTCTACTAT
Source organism: Fusarium anthophilum (assembly GCA_013364935.1). NCBI lineage: Eukaryota > Fungi > Ascomycota > Sordariomycetes > Hypocreales > Nectriaceae > Fusarium > Fusarium anthophilum. Next base: position 50,690 of record JABEVY010000152.1, on the reverse strand, counting down.
TCATCCTTTATGCTATCTGGGGCCCGACATGTTCACGAGAGCACATGGCAGATGAATGAGTCTGTGCGTTAAAGGGGGCAACCCGGCACTGAGTTGCATAGCATAGTCTACATCTCAATCGTTCAAAAAATGATCATTTCGCGATAGTACACAATATCTTCGTAGGAATTGCGCTAAAGGTACATCGTGACCCTACTCAAGATCTGGCAGCTCATACGAATCACTATCATCATCATCATCCTCAAACTCCAGCCCATACATCTTCCGCGCCGCCGTAATCGTCACATTCCCAATGCCCTTCTGGAAAACCAACCCATTAAACTCCCCCGCTGCAATTCTCATGAGTTCCTTGCCGTCACCCTCCGGATCCTCCGCAAACGTCATGAGTATGTATCCTACCGTAAACGGGAGCTGTTTCTCCTGATCAAGATATGCCGGTCCATGAAGTCTTCGCAGTACGGGATCGCAGACACTTTTGCTCTGGAGAAGAAACTTCCATGACCACCGGTGCAAGACGAGATAGGGGAAGCAGAACTCAAACATTTCGGCGGTGAGGGCCATGGCCAGGGGTTTCAGAAGGGCACCTGCTTTGAGTTTACCGCCGTCCGTTGCCTTTTTCTTCTGTTTGTGTTTCTGTTTCTTGAGATCCGAGGCATCATCTGCTTTAACGAAGGCAAGCTCATCTTCGGAATTGTCTTCGAGGTAGTTGCTTCGAGAAATTATGGAGTCAACGTTTTCAGGCGTAAGATCGACTTGTCCAGACTTTTGGAGATATCTCTCGAAGAACATGCGCGATACAGGCACACCATCCTCTATACCGCGAGGGCCAGACCGAGACGCCATGTCCTGATGCCGCTTAGGCTGTCGCAGAAGTCGGCCCTTGTGGGTTGTGATGGCTGAAGCAGAGTAGCCCATCTGAAGAAGAAATCTGTTCAGATACTCATCTTTGTTCGTGGGTGGACTTCCCACGAAGAAGTTTGAATCACCGAGCAAGCTCCGGACCACATCCATGTCTTGCCAACTATTAATGAGCAGTCCCTCCTGCTGGAGCGCATTGTACAAATGTGCAGGATACGTAACAGAGCCCCAAGCATTCATCACCGCAATGCCGATCTCATGCATCCCAGCGCGGAAGTGAAAGAGAAGCAGTCCACTGAGAATCGGCGACAGGAGATGAATGCGATACATCTGATCATCCGTTACTTGTGCACCAACCTTCTGACCAAATCTCTTTTTGGCAAGAAAGACAGGGTCTTTACCGATCCAGGCGATAGACTGTTCCAGTTCCTTCAGCATACACTCATTCGAGGCAGGCCACGTTTCACTCTTGAGGTTCTGGTAATGTTTGATATGTAGGTTCAGATCATTGCGCATGGCACTGGTCTGAGAACTTAGCGTCTCAAATACTGAAGCTGTATCCGCTCGGAGGATGTGGTGGACATCGAGAAGGATCTGCGTCGCGAAGACGAGATAAAAGGGGGTCTTGTCGGTTTTGTCCAGTTCCCGGATTCCGTGAATGAATTCATCTTCAACAGGATAACTCGGAACAGCTCGTACGAGAGTTACCGCTTCGGTGAAGTATTCAAAGAGAACAATCTGATCTTCGTTGAATTTCTGGTGGCCATTCTTCCTTGATCGATCGCTGTTGGGATCATACGTCCCAAACGTTCCCTCTTTATAGATCGGAATATTGCTTGGTCCTAGAAGAGCAACTAGAGCCTCGAGAAGAATGTTGGCGTTGAGGAATGTATCATCCGCAATGTCATACATCTTCTCGTTCCCGCCCTTGGGACCCCACGCCTTTACCTCCATCATAGAAAACACGATAGAGAACTTTTCAGAAACGGCACAAGCACCACCATGCGGTTCAAATATGGGAAGAATAGGCTCTATGAGATTCCGCGCGAGATTGATGCCCTTGTTTGTGACGAGAGCTGCAGTCGCAAGGTCGTACAAGCCATCTTTGTAATTCGTCCACAGAGACTTGATGCGAGATCAAATACGCGAGGAATCATCGAGCATTACAGCGTAGGCTATCATAGCATCCTCGAGGGTGTTTTGCGGTTCAGCTTCGTAGGTGTTTGTATTGTCTTGAGCCTTTTGAGGACGAACGATATCTGGAGCATCGAGGAATTCTTGCGATGGTTCGTAGACGTTGAGACCGCTAAAGCGGTTGGTCAAGTCTTCAATTGAGTCGTATGATGGCGTGTCGGTGGGCATGCGTGGGCGGAGAATACCTCTCACGCTCTTGAGGACGCCGATGAAGTAATTATGCGTTGCGTCAGATTCATCGTTTACTTCTGCTCCATTTTCTTCCAGTTGAGCTCCGAATTTGGGGCGCATGTAAATAACGCGGTCGATAGTTTCGGCGAGAGACTTGGGCACTGAGATGAGTGGTTTTGTCGGGGCAAGGATGTACTCTGCCAACGGAATAAAGTCCTTGATTGCAATGATTTATTTGGGGCGAGTTACTTCCGCTGGAGCTGTACCCAGTGCTGGCTTTTGTTTCTTGGCATCTTTTCTCGCCTTTCCCTTCAGACCACCTCCTCCTTTCAGTTGAGATGACTGCACAGCGGTGGAGGTGAGTAGATCAGCTGGGTAGCCGCACGCTTTGGCAGTCGAAGCGAGCCATGCTGCGACTGAGTTGGTGTCTGCTTTGTAATGCTGGTACGTACCCTGCAGCGGCGTCGGAAGCATCTTGAGAGTTGAGGCTGCAACTCGGGTCGTACGAGATTGGGTTTGTCACGTGATGTGGGAATCCCCTCACTCTTATCATTCGCGTCGACGAAAAACATTATTGATTACTCTACGTCGAAGGAATCACTTTTTATGCTCAAAAGGTGTGCTCAATCAATAAATTGGTAAGTTTGCTATCAAGTCAAGAATTGTCCGCAGATAAACACCTAAGCATGGGTGAATCCATGGCCCCAAGGAAGACCCAGAGGGTTCACGACGGTGAAGTCGCGCTCATGAGGATTTCCCTGAAAGTTGCCCTTCTGTGTAGTAAAGTTCTCGATCGTTCCAAGATTCTTGATTCTTCCCAACAGCTTCTCAAGTACGCGGTAGCCCGAACCAGCAGCGTATCCTGGAAGTTCATGGCCTGCAAGCTGAACCTCGTACCACGTCAGACCACGCTCCTCACCCCACTGTCCAACAGTACCCTCCTCACTGAGTCTTCCGCCATTGTAATCAATGTGGAAGGGCACGTAGAACTGCTTGTCTTGGGGATACTTCTGGAAGCCCTTCTTGCCGTTCCAAGTAGCGTTCTGGAGGGCGAAGAGGGTTCCGTTGGGGGGGAGAAGGAAATCAAGACGACCGACTCCGATGATGGTGTTGTTGGTGTGCTCAATGACGCGCTTGAGGACATCGTTCTGGGCAGGGGCGAGAGAAGTGTCGCTGCGGCTGGATTTGGGGTTGCCAAAGCCGAAGACATTGTTGGGAGTGCATTGATACCAAGTCACGTCGGTGGGGGCGTTGAGGGCCTTCTTCACGTCTGTGCGGTTGAAGTAGACCTGGGCACCGGGAGGAGAATAGTCGCCCTGAACTTATTAGTACTGGCTGTACAGAACGGTAGAGATGAACTTACCTGGTTGACAATACCGAGCTGGCTGTAAGGATGGGGGCAGGTATCAGTGATGTGATAGATGTTAAAGCAAGGGTTCGAATCAAGAGCAGCGGAGTAAGCCCAGTCGAAGATGTCACAAGTATAGTTGCTCTTGGGATTCGTATCGGCATACGGATCAGGCAGAACGGGGAACTTCTCCGCAGGCGGAGGGAAAGTTCCATACTTCTTGAGATACTTCTCATACCCGCAGTGCTGGTGCGTCCATCGTAGAGCGTTCATGTACGTCTGGTTAAGATAGAACAGGTTCGCCCAAGACTCGATGTACGGGTAGATGACAGCCTGCTGCTGGAGAGTGCCGTCACCGATGATGGGATCGTTGATGGCCACGCCGCCGAGCTTGTAGTAATCGTCATCGTTGGCTGTGATGAAAGCGTCGGCGATGTAGGGCACGTAGTAGCCTGCATAGGATTCACCAGTGATGTAGGTGGTGGCGCCCTTGAGCTCAAAGGTGTTGATGAAGTTCTTCCAGAAGCCGATGAATTGCTTGCCGAGCTCTACTTCGTTGGTGATGTTGGGCTTGCCTTGGCTGTAGCCTACACCGACGGGCTGTTCGATCCAGATAACGTTTGTGCTAGTACTGTTAGTCAAGCCACAGTCAAAGTCAATCGATCCACTTACAGGTTGGTCCAACTGTAGCTGTTGGGCACGGGAGCCAGAGTTCCCTCTTGCCAGAGGAAAGGACCGTTCTCGGTGAGGAGACCACTAAGCGAACTGCAGCCAGGACCACCGTTCAACCTTAAAAAAGTCAGCAGTGCTCTGCAATTTATGAATTGGACCAAAACCTACCAAATGACAACCTCGTCTCTCTTGGCCTTGGGGTTGGTACTGGGAAAGAACCAAAAGTACAACTTGCGCTCCTCTTTGGGATCCTGAGAAATTGGGAGCAGTCCAGCATAAGACTCTCCCACGTCAAACTTGACCTCAGGAATAGCAGAACCGTTGACAACAAACTTCTCGGAATGCTTGTTCAGGAACTTGCTCTTGGATCGCTTCTCAAAGGCAGGCTGCTCCGGTGCAGCAGCGCGCCTCTCATCATATCGTCGGGGGTGCACGCGATTGAACGCGTTGATGGCACCTTGATTGAAGGCAGCCTGGGACAGTGCCCCAAAGGCCAGAAGACTGATCAGACTGAACCGCATTTTGGAGAGACAGGTTTGGTCGTGCAGAGACGATCAATTGGCCATGGCGGGGGAGGTTCTTATAGCTGCAGCCTGCATGTATATGGGCTGGACAGACATAGCATTGATCACCAAATTGATCCTGCGTCATGGGTAATCTGATGTCACAGCACGGAAACACGGCACTTGCACCATGTCAAGGATAATCGCTGCATAGCCCAAATGTATGTACAGATTGACCGGTAAGAACGGCATCGTACATACAGCAGCACATCCATGTTGTATCGGGAACTGCCTCACTCGGTACAAGTGTGGAGAGCAAAAGTTCCGCCTCACAGACCTTCCTATCCTGGCGAGCTCTCTTCTCCAAAAGCGCAGGGATCTTTTGGGGGCGCCGATCTTGATTTCCTTCAGGCTTAACGGCAGTTCTACCCCTCATTCTCTCTTATCCTGTAGCTTGTCGCTTGTTTACTTGCTGGGCCCTTTCTAATCGTCATCGCTATTTTCTCACGCTACAAAAGGACGGCGGCGGACGGGGGCATTGGGGTCGACAAAATATCCTTGCAATCTTACGTGGAGACCTTATCTCTATAATTGAAACAATTGGTTCAACAATGGGGGATCTTTGTCTCGGTTAGACACGAGACGCATCCGATCTGCAGGAAGAGTACTCCGTACAAACTACGCAATTCAGTTCGTTGTTATCGTGATAAGCAAGCCATTTACATTCCTCCGCATGCAAGCCACACGCGAGTCTGACAAGCACGAACTAAGAACGCCTCGCCTCGCCTCGCGGTCAGACGACACTTTTGGGGATAACCTTCCCGAGGTGGCTGAGATCTCGACAGAACTTCTCGAACCAATACCGCCTGTTTCTAGCGCTTGCTCCCTCGGACGCCTCGGCTTCCACATATTCGTTGTGGCACGATCGGATGTGATGAGCCGTTCCGGTGCAACGTGATGCTCTGTTCAACGATAACAATAAGGTTAATAAAATGAGACTGGTTTCAAGGGCCCAGCCTCCCTCTTTTTCTTTGCGTGACTGTGAGTTTGGCTGATCGCGCCACGTGCTGACCGCTTAATTACTGCTTTCGCTATAGCCTCATTTTATGGCTCATCGTTAGTCAACACTTGTCAGTTGCCAAAAGTCAATTGAGCGTCCTCAATTAACTTTCTTGTGGCGGTTCGTATTCAAGCTTTTAGCTCTCAACAGTCACGACTGATGATCTTCTGCCGAGCCGTGTTAGCGCCCGTCGCAAATAACGCATGATACCTTGCCATTACCCAATATTAAATGGGACGGCAGAACAAAGTTTTATCTACAAAGGTTGAGACTGAGTCGAATAAAGTGCTTGGGCTTCAAGGACTTCATTTATTAAACTTTAGAAATAATCCCAAATTGATCTAAGCAATTTTGCATTTCGGAGTATTTTTTGAAACCAATTGGCATACCCTGTAGATTTATCCACCAACCTGAGTCTGGCAGGCAAGTATTTACCTTCCCGTCAATCTATAGACATTCTCAAAGCTTTGATATTCATGTAATATATGCTGTCCCTTTTTAATATATAACGCTTGACGTAGAAATACTGATAATGTGAACGTGTTTCATCACGATGGAAATAAGACCCAGCAACGACTGAGATTGAAGACATAAAACTCACATCGGTTATAACAATTGTACAGATAGTGAACATTTCAGATGCGTATCTTGTTCCACACTCGGCCAACAAGATCTCTTTTACTATCTCCCATTTCTACGTCATCTATGTCCTCAAATACAAGGACTTCATCCAAGCCAGAGTGCAGGTCAGCATCCGAAGGTGCCTTTACCCATGAGCCCTGCTTGTGGTAGAGTCTATGACCAAAATAGAGCGCTAGAAAGATCAATGTACCGATGTACGCGTCAAGAGTGAAGAAGCAGGCTATTGTCCAGGGAAGAAGACTGAGAATCTATCCGGCAGCATCAACATAGAGAAGAATACCAGACACCTATCTGGTACGTATGGCTGGAGTCTTGACTGGAACGGCAAGTCTATTACGCCTTGGACCTTGCATGCCTTTCAGAACCTCTACAAAATGACACTGCAGCAGATCCAACGAAAAACAAGCAGTGCTCGTAAGGTTGATGAACCAGTTGAACACCTTGGATGATGAAGAGGAAACGTTCAGATAGCTAAGAAGCCAAAAAATGAAGCTTGCCACTGCTACGTAGATAGGGAGTCCCCAACTAGTGCATCATCTTATATGGTTACAATTAATTAAAGTTATACTACAATTAATTATAATAAGCATATAAAGGGTTCAAGTTGCATTCTCGGCTGTGAATGGAGTCTTATTGGCTACCTGCACTTAACCTAGGTATACGGAGTACGCATGAACACTGAGGTGCACTGAGAATGTAGACACAATAACATAAATCGAGTCTCAGAGAGTCAATGTAATGTTGTATCTTGTTAGAAAGATTCACGATACGGAGCTCAGTTTCTACATATGTACTGAGCATCCAGTTCAAACGCAGGCAGCCCCGGGGATTCGCGAGCTATAGTCTGTCTCAATCATTGATCATATTAGAGAAGGTTTAGCTAATAGCAACTAAGAGACAGTTTGCACTTTCGGCCTCTTCAACTTACTACTTGCTTTTCGCTTCACAGCTAGCTACACATATTTTGGCATTGCGCTTCACACGTGCTACAAACTCCGACACTGAAAATAGAGCAATTCTTTCCCGGAGCCTGCCCTTTAATATACTGCTTATATTCCTGATATTGTTATGGATCTCAATCACATTGATGCTCTAGCGACAAGTCTGCTTTTCTGCCTGCTGGTGATTGTGTGGCCGAGGCGCTCAGTGGAGCCTATGTTGTTGACATCACTACGAGAATTGCTAGAACACGGGGATTGACTTTTTAATCCTATAGCCTAACTATAAAACTACGAGCATCAGAGCTACAGTAAGACATTCTACTGACGCTGCACCCATCCACCTCATTCCGTTGGCCTCTTAAAGTGCACCTTCAGCTCCTCCCAACTATGCTTATTATAATCAGGCTGCACCTTCTTGCAAGTCTCCAACCCCCAATCCGTAATTCCCAACATCAAACTACTCTCAAACATAAACGCCATGCTCCCCTCCCCAACCTTGACAGGCTTCAACTCCGCATTACTCGCCCTCTCATACGAATCAGCATCAGGACCGTGAGCTGTCATGATATTGTGCAGACTAGCACCAGCAGGTTGAAAACCACCACCGGTTTTAGCATCGTACTGTCCGCAGATGAGCCCCATGAACTCGGACATGGTGTTGCGGTGGTACCAGGGCGGGCGGAATGTATCTTCTTGCACTAGCCAGCGGGGAGGGAAGATTACAAAGTCGGCGATGGCGGTGCCGGGATGGTCGGAGGGGCCGGTTAGGACGGTGAAGATAGAGGGGTCGGGATGGTCGAAGGATGTGCTGCCTATAACAGAGAAGCGGCCTAGGTCGTATTTGTAGGGGTAGACTATAACTGTCAGCAGATACTCTCAACAAACGGAGCATTACATCTGTAACTCACATCTATCAAGGTCAGCTTTGAACATCAATAGTGGGTAGAGATACTCACTTTCCGTGCCACGCAACAACATCAAACGGGGTATGTCCCTGCTCAGCAACAAAAAACTCATTGTTGAACTTATTCAGAATCGTCCAAGTGCTCTTCGTATCTTCATCAAAATCCGCAACAGGAATCTGAAAGTCCCGCGGATTCGCCAGACAATTCGACCCAATAGGTCCCAGCTCCGGTAGTTGAAAGTGTCCCTGATACAGCTCAAGGATATACCCTCTCACCGGCCCCTCAGGCAATGTAATTCTATACCTCACTCCCCGAGGAATAATAGCAATCTCATTCGGTCGCACAAGCAGTCGTCCCAGCTCAGTCTGAATGTCCAAGACTCCATGCTGCGCGACGATGAGCATCTCACCGTCGGAGGAATACATCGCTGTGTTGGCGTCCATGTCCCTTCCTGCGGCGAAAACGTAGATTCCTAGACCGGATTTGACAGTGGGATCGCCTGCGCCAGAGACGAGCTTTAGACCACGAACCCAATCAACCTTTTCGTCAATGTCAAATGGATCCCAGCGGAGTTGCTGGGGCTCATAGTTCAGTTTGGCTTTGAGAATTGGGGATGAGGGGTCAGTGAAGCGTTTGTACGTTGAGTGTGACGCCGAAGGGAGGATGCGGTACAGCCATGTTTGCCGGTTCTCATGCCGAGGAGCTGTAAATGCTGTGCCGGAGAGTTTCTCAGCGTACAAGCCGTACGGGGGCTTTTGAGGTGAGTTGGCGCCTATTGGCAGAGCTCCCTTGATAGACTCAGATCTACTCTAATTAGTCAAAATCACATCAAGGTGAAGCGGGACTTACTCGTGGAATGAATCAAAGCCATTGAGGTACTCGTACTTCTCAGGCGTAGAAAACTTTGTAACAGGCATTTTCACAATGATCAAATCATGCTAAAGAGGATAGATAAGAAATCTTTATCAATCAGTTCTTTCTGCTTTATTTAACATTGTTTTTCGGTTCAAGCCCGAGTTTCCGAGTGGTTGATACGTCCCGCCCCATCCGACTCATCTCGGAAAGAAATGGAAATTTCCGAAACGACCCCGCGATCAAGATGGTCACTATTAAGCGTCACGACATTAATACTACTCTGCAGCGCGATATAATGATCTCACGTAAAGGGTCCTTTATTTGCAGAGGATTTAAAACGTCGGTACTGCCACTGAGGATATTTCGTTGTCGAGTTCTTGTGTCTTTCTCTACATCTTCACATTCAAAATCGTTAAAAATGGCTTCTTGGCTACCTATCCCTTCAAAGAGCCACTTCTCACTGGCAAACATTCCCTTTGGAATCATCTCGACATCCGCTGAACCAACTCATCGTCCTGCAATTGCAATCGGCCAACATGTTCTCGATCTATCAGCCTTTGCTCAAAACAGCGGTTTCTCCAAACTAGCAGACTTTCCCTCTGATCAACTCAAGGTCTTTTCCCAAACTACCCTCAACGACTTTGCTGCTCTTGGAAGACCCGTGCACAGAGCTACACGAGCCTATCTCCAAGATATCTTCCGCCAAGAAACGCCATACCCTGAGATCCTCAGAGAAAATGAATCCCTGAGAAAACAAGCCCTCATTCCAATCGGGGATGTTCAGTCTCACTTGCCGCTTAGCATAGGCGACTATACTGATTTCTTCGCTGGTCGTAACCACGCTCACACGGTGGGTACACTCTTCCGCGGCGCTGCAAATGCTCTGCAGCCTAACTACAATCATCTCCCCGTCGCATACCACGGCCGCGCAAGTTCCGTCGTGGTATCAGGAACACCCCTCCACCGCCCCTGGGGCCAAGTCCTGCCTAACCCTCAGGCCAAAGAGCCTGTGTTCCAGCCTTGTGCACGACTTGATATTGAGCTGGAGCTCGGTATGTTTATCAGCAAGGGAAATAAGCTCGGTGCTCCTGTTGATGTGAATAACGCGGAGGAGTATATCTTTGGATATGTTCTTATGAATGATTGGAGTGCGCGGGATATTCAGCAGTGGGAGTATGTTCCCCTGGGCCCGTTCAATGCGAAGAACTTTGGGACGACGATTAGTCCTTGGGTTGTTTTGGCGGATGCGCTGGAGGGCTTTAGGGGAAAGGGGTTGGAGAATGAGGTGCCGCCGAAGAAGTATCTCGATGAGAAGAGGGAGGATCCAATTCTCGATATCAACCTTGAGGTTTCCGTCACCAGTAAGTCACTACCACGCTCAGTTAAAACAGCGATACTGACAAGACGCAGCTGCCAAGGGCAACAAGACGAAAATCACACAAGTCTCATCCCAGAACCTTCTTTGGTCCTGGCCCCAAATGATCGCCCACCACTCCGTATCTGGGTGTAACTTACGTCCAGGAGATTTACTCGGTTCAGGAACAATTTCTGGTCTTGAGCCTGGAACGCAGGGAAGTCTTCTTGAGCAGACGATGGGCGGTAAGCAATTTATTAAGTTGGAGGGAGGCGAGGAGCGAAAGTTTATCCAGGATGGTGATAGCATCACTATTACGGGCTGGTCTGGTACGGCTGAGGATGGGCTTGTTGGGTTTGGTGAGTGTGAGGGTACGATTATTGCTGCCATTCCTAGAGATTAGAGCGGCTGGGGAATTGGTTAGGTCGTTTAGACTATAGATTATGCAATTGTTGTTTGAGCATTATTAAAGTGGCTAAGCGACGTGATATATGCAAATCTTTTAGGAGCTGTACTATGATCTTGTAAATTGACTCCCTTAGTAGATTGTCATTAGTCGCGAAACCAGATTGACCTCCTTCTAATTTACGATCGTAGATACATTACGGATAGGAATCTTTTGAGAGTCGTATCTCGGATCACAACATTTCGGAATTCGAGGTAATTGTGATCGATCATCTCAGTTGTTGCTAATTCTCTCAGAAGCTATATCCACACAAGACTATCCGAACCAAGTGCCGACAAATCCTCTCCTCGTCGTATTCCTGCACGACAGTGGAGCTCAATCTAGCTCCGGAACTCTCACCTCAAATTCCGAGGCAACTCCTTGATATAAACCTCCAAACCTCTAAATACACTTCTAAATCTCTATATCCGTACTTCCCTCTCTCCACCCCACCAAACTCATCATGTCCGGCCAAATCACCCGCGTCACCCTCTTCAAGATCCCCAAAGCGGAAGATCAACAACATCTCGTCGATCTCTACAAGCAAATGCCCCAGAAAGCCACAAAGGTAACCCCAACCAACCCCTCATCCCCTCTTTTCTAACATTTTACAGGATGGGAAGCCATACATCGTCTCAGTGCAAGCTGGAAAAGCAAAAGCAGACCAACGCTCCCAAGGCTTCACAATCGTGGCTATCTCAACATTCGCATCGCAGGAGGATTTTAACTACTATGACACTCAATGCGCTGCGCATCTTGAGCTGAGGACTTTTGCGAAGAGTGTTAATGAGGGCGTGGCGATGATTTACTTTGAGAACGAGGTTCTATAGATTTAAATAAGATTTTCATATTAAGCCTTGGAATCTCATGGATATATCCTTTCCTTGCTCCGCTGCGATCGCGTACTCTCCTTCTTCGCTAAACGTGCTTGGTACGGGCTGTAGGAATTGTTGCCCTTCGCCGAATGCGTTGAAGAGGTTGAGGAGCGATTCACTCATTTGAAACATATCGGGAACTGAGTTTGCTACGTCTGCGTCGCCAAACATCATGTCGCCGAAGGAAAAGGCCTCGTTATCGGGCATTGCCATGGGGACATGCTCTTCAGCGTTGACTTCAACCTGTGGAACGGTCTGCTCGGTTGTACCCCCATTTTCATCATCCTTTCGAGGCTCGCCATCTTCACCGTTTTGAGGAAAGCCAAAAGTGTTCATTCGGGGAATCATACCCCGAATACTCTTCCAAAGCCTTTTGCTCACAATGTTATGTCTGGATAACCCCCGCACTAGCTCAACGCCATCGGAGAATGTGCGTTTGCACGGCACGGAGAATATCTCTGGGGCGTGACACACAGCTAAGAAAATAACTGCCAAAGCGCTGAGTAGAAAGTAGTTGAAGACGTTCTGCTGCCGCTTGTAGATATCCGTCGTAGCGTGCAGATGAACCAGAACCTGGATAGTGTCCTGCGCTATATCGACTACCAACCACGCATTCTGCGGGTTAGCAGCTATACTAGCCGTGCTCATCAGATGATGCCGATAAATCAAGATACGAGCGTAATTGCCACGAAGGTATAACAACGCCCGCAGACGATGTGGCAGCCGCGGTTGAGCTCGCGGTGCAAGGCCAAGACGAGGATGCCGAAGTCGGAGATGCGGCGGAATAGAATCTAACCAATCTTGAGTTTTCAAATCGAGAATAGCAGCTGTGTCGTCGGGAATGGTTTGAGAAGCCGAGCCAAAAGGTGGAATTGCTTCCCAGATTTTAGAGCATAGTTGACCATATCCAACCATGCACTGCAGATACAAATATTCCTCATCCTATTCTAATCAGCTTAGATCATAGTTTTTTATAAGTGGACTTACGGGTTTTGGTAATTCTGGATCAACGTCCTTATCGACCAGCGCAAACGATAAACTAGTTCCAAAACTCCATCGCCGATCAAGTACGTACACGCACCAAAACACACGCGTAGCTAATCGTCGAGAATCAGTGTCTTTGAAATTATCCAAAAGACTCCGTTTCCGATGGAGCCCCATCTCCAGAGCTTGACGCGCTGCTATGCCGATAGACCGCCACGCCAATAGCTCCTCGCCAGCGTGGAAGTAGTAAATACTCTACTATCGTCAATACCTTTTCATTATAATAATGGAGAAGACTCACCAGCATTGCTAAAAGTTGAACTTCCTTCAGATCAACCTGTGGACTCAGAATACTCGACACATTCGTCTGCACCGAGTCCACAATCGCCGTCGCCAACTCAAGCTTACTCGGCTCCTCGAGCAAAATGCCCGTCGAGATGGCCACCTTTGCAATATCAATATCCTTCCCGCTAACCCTCCCCTCATCCTCAAACCCGCCACGAATCGCCTGCAATATCTCCTTACTCTGCGCGATATACTCCGCGATGTCGATAAACGGATACACCGACTCAACCTCCTCCTGGAAATTGACAAGATACTTTGTGATATCACTCGCCGTACAGCAGTGCCAGAAACTGAGGTCATTAATAGAGTCGAGAGCTGGTTCAACGGGAGATTGTGCGCCGCTAGGGGGCATAGAGTCGAATTTGGGAACGCCCATTCTGTTGAGGGAGCGTTCGCTGACGAGGATTCCGAAGGCAGAGCGCGTTGGACCAACGAATTGCGGTTGTTTGGGCATTTCGCCGCGGTGCGTGCTTGCGGGGGAATGGGTTACTATGTTGTGTGATGATACGGTTGATGCATCTTGGGGATGGGTTTGGTGGTGGTGGTTTTGGTTCTGGTCTTTGAGCTCGCGGACGACGCCGACGAGGTCTGACATTTGTTGACGGAGTTCTGATAATTGATGATTCAGAGCTTGAATTGTTTGATTTCTGGTGACTGGTCAGTTTATCCTTTGAATACAGTGGACTACTTACTCATCCGGTTTCTCTTTGCTAGCTTGCGTACTCGTCGCGAACGTACACGTCAACCCACCAGCGATACATCTCTCACACGCGTTATCCTCCGAGGGAATACACTTGAGTTTCTTCTTCTTACAATCATCGCTACCCCAGTCAAGTCAGCACTCATTCCCATGACCATGGATCTCTCACTCACCAAGCAACAGACGTGTATTTGCCCCTCTTACTCCGTGGAGCAGGTGTGTCAGCCACACTCTCAGCATCGGCCGAGTTCCGCTTTTTCGGCTTTAGTACCGGGTGCTCTTCAGTCATGGCGAACAGTTAACAATTTCCGAAAGGTTAAGAATCGACTGAGGGGTCTTGGATTGGAAATCCCTGGTTAAAGAGGGTTTCTCGGAAATTCTTCCGAAGTTTCCGAGTCGGAAGAACAAGATTTGCGGGGTTGGCGAACTAGAGAGTGTGGGGTTACTCTTGGCGTATTTTGGTGTTGATGGAGGGTAGGCATTGAGTTTGCAATGGTATATAGACCTGAACCAAGTCCGTGTTCCAATAATCTCACTCTCTAGCCATCAGACTCTTCACAGTGTTCATCATGACGATCGCTAATCTCCTTGTTTCGCTGAATAACCAAGTCCACGAGAACAAGGGCCAGTCCCTCCTCGTGACGCTCCTGATTGGCCCGCTGATCTACATCTTCATCAACGAACTCATTCGTCACAATGCAAGGATCAGCAACTTAAAGGGCCCCTCGGGCTTACCGCTCATCGGCAATATCTGGGACATTCACATCAACGCCGCTGAGAAATACCGCGCTTGGGCCAAGAAGTACGGACCCGTTTATCAGATCCAGCTGGGGAACATTCCTATCGTTGTTGTCAATTCTGCTGCGGCTGCGAGGAGTATTTTTGGCGCGAATGCACAGGCTTTGAGCTCGAGACCTGAGTTTTACACATTTCACAAGGTGAGCTTACTCTGGGTTTAGTGATTTACAACGGGATGCTGATGGTTTAGGTCCTCTCTGACACTGCTGGTACTACAATCGGTACTTCTCCCTACAGCGACTCCCTCAAGCGTCGTCGCAAGGGCGCTGCCTCTGCTCTGAACCGTCCATCAGTCGCTACATACGTCGATCATCTCGATGTCGAAACGCGCGACTTTGTCAGAGAGCTTTTCGAGTATGGCAAGGGCGGCAACATCCCCGTCGACCCTATGCCCATGATCCAGCGCCTTTCTCTCTCCCTCGCACTCACACTCAACTGGGGCATTCGTCTCAAGAGCCAAAAAGACGATCTATTCTCTGAAATCACCCACGTCGAGGAAGAAATCAGCCGTTTCCGCTCTACCACCGGCAATCTCCAAGATTACATTCCTCTGCTCCGCCTGAACCCTTTTAACATGCACTCTGCCAAGGCAAAGGAGATGCGAAACCGTCGGGATAAGTACCTCACTGATCTTAACAATGGCCTTGATGAGCGTATCGCAAACGGGACTTATAAGCCTTGTATTCAAGCCAATGTCATAATGGACAAGGAAGCCAAGCTGAACAAGGACGAACTCACCTCCATTAGTCTCACTATGCTGTCAGGCGGTCTTGACACTGTTACTACACAAGTTGCGTGGTTTGTCGCGTATTTGAGCCAACATCCTGAGATCCAGGAAAAGGCTGTTTCGGAGATTAGGAAGTTTTACAGTGAGAAGCAGCCCATGTGCGATGAGCAGGATGATCAGAAGTGCGAGTACATCGTTGCGCTTGTGAAGGAGTCGTTAAGATATTACACTGTCCTGAGGCTGGCGCTGCCGAGAGCTTCGATTAGGGATATTGTTTATGAGGGCGTTACTATTCCCAAGGGCACTGTTGTTTTCTTGAACGCTTGGGCCTGCAATATGGGTAAGTCTCCATTCCCCTCGTTTACTTATGTTTGTTTGTGTACTAACCTTCTATAGACGATCAAGTCTGGTCTGATCCCGATGTCTTCCGTCCTGAGCGATGGTTCGAACAGCCAGACGCTCCTCTCTTCACATACGGCGTCGGTTATCGTATGTGCGCTGGTTCTCTCCTCGCCAACCGAGAGCTCTACCTCGTTTATATGAGACTTCTCAACAGTCTCAAGATTGAGAAGTCTGACGAGGTGGATTGTCATCCTATCACTGGTAGCTTGGATCCTACAAGTCTTGTCGCTCTGCCTCGTCGATTCAAGGCTATCTTCAAGCCTAGAAACCCTGAGGCTTTACAGAAGGCTTTGGCGGTTGAAAACTGAGTGAGATGTGAGGTTGGTGGGTGAGTGGTCTCTGTCAGGTGCTGTGTTTGAGCATATTAAATGGTCTGTGGTCTTGTTTATGTTACTATTGCATGGTGATACGGATCCATCTGGACCATTGAACCCTTCTGTTACTGTTTAGGCTAGATATAAATAACAAAAGTTAACGCACATGTCTTTCTATGTCCCTATCCTAAGTTCTGTCCGTGAACCCCTCTCATCCTTCCAGGCCTGCTTCAAGCCACGTTTACTGCGCAGCATTCTCAATGATCTTTACAACCTTAGGTAGAGTCTTCTCATTCAAAAATGGACAATGGCCAGCCTCTATCTTCTCCACATTGACCGCATCTCCCATAGCACCAACCATAGCCAACTGTCCCTGCACAGGAACCGTATTATCAATCTCACAGACAACATATGTCTTTGGCACAGTGATATCAGTAGCGACAAAGCCGGCTGGCGTTTCGAGAGACGCAGTGCTGTGATTGACACATTCACTGATAGCCTTCTTAGCGACTTCGGGTGTACAATCATTGTAGAAGGCAGTTTGTGCTTTCTCATTTAGGTAGCAGATATCATCCTGTAAGTATGTCAGCAATAGTCGATACTTGATACCAGGCCTTGTGGTAGCTTACCGTTCTATCGAGAAAGGGGCCGTGCTGGCCTCCAGCAGCGGATAGAAGAGAAAGACCTTTCACAGGAAGAGCAAACGCGGCGATATACACGACGTGCGAAATACCACCAGACAAGCCATTTGCCTCTCTTTCGTGAACCTGGTAGCCTTCCACAGCAGCAGAACCAGGAATGCCTCCGTAGCTATGGCAGACCAACACAATCCGCTTTCCTTGATCAAGAGCGGGCTGAAGAGACTCTCGAATGGCTTCTACATCGTCTAGGTGAGTTTTGCCTTTGATGTTTTCGTCCTTGCCAGCTGTAACATTATCAGGTTCAAGAACTGTGAAGCCCTTGTTGGTAAGCGACTGCACAAGGCCCTGGTAGTGAGTCGCGCAATGCCAGGCACCTTGGACGATGGCGATGACGGGCTTTTTCGAGTTTATAGACATGATTTCATATAACGATTTCTTTGAGACGCCAAAGAACAGGGAGATAAGTGAGATGGAAGTGAGTATTTGTAGTTGAGGGTCAATGTCAGCACTGCCGTTACCAGATACTGCCTACTTCTCTATCAATCTTAGTCCCTTCCAATTGCAGGAAAAGGTGTCTTATTTGCAGCTTAGATTGACTCCTTCAGCTGGTTTTGCTGACAGTGCTGACGGTTTGAATCCTGTCAGCCATAAAGCCCAGGGCATCAGCGGCAAGTCCGCCAATGGGAGGCTGAGCTGTCACTTGAAATGCATGTCAGCAAAAAGTGAGAGTAGGGCTGATGCTTGATTGAGAAGAAAAGTCTAGACCTTGACATAATCCTGTTCTGTTCTATACCCATGCCATTATCGCCCAAGTCACAGTTTGAAAGGACTCTGAGGCGGGCTCGCACCCATCGACAACTCCATACTGTTATCGATCTTCTCCATCGTCTTCTTGAACCCCTCCCGCCCCGCAATCCTCTCAAGATATTTCAAAACATTAGGATACTCCTCCAGACTATACGGCGAAAAGTATCTCATCGTCGTAAGCGGAAACATAACCATGATATCAGCAGCCGTGAACTCCTCGCCCGCAAGCCACTCATTACTCTTAACCCGCTCATCCAACAACTTCAGCGCCTGTCGCGACCTGACTTTTCCAAACTGCACAACGGGGTTATCGTCGCTCAACTTGGCAGAGCGGATCAACATAATTCGGCCTAGCGCTGTTTGAAGAGTTCCGTCGACGTAGTGCCACCAGTACAGGAAATCAGCGTAAGCTGGGTGGTCTGGGGGAAGGAAGAGTGAGCCGTTGGCGTATTTGTGGCTGATGTATTCAATGCATGCGCAGCTTTCGGCGAGAGTTGTTGCGCCGTCTGTTATGACGGGGGCGGCGCCCATGGGGTGGAGGGCCTTGAAGTCGGCGGGTGCGAGGAGGGGAGAGCGTTTGTATTGCTTGAGATCATATTCGATGCCGAGTTCTTCGCAGAGCCAGGGGATGCGCTCTGACTGGGAGACTTGGAGGTGGTGGACTGTGAGAGGCATTTTGATGTTTGTGTCTGAGTTGAATGTGATTGAGGATTGTAGAGTGAGAGGTTATGAGATTGACATTCTAAGAGTTCTTATACTGCTCCATCTCAATCGTCATTATGGAGTTCATGTTTTCCGTGCCGAGGCATTTACCGGTCCCACTATCTAGTTGGAGACTTGTTTAACCAATCATGTCATTTGCCGACTCGGAGAATGTCACCGCTAGTACGATATCGTCTGCGCTATGATTTGTCATATGATGAATACAAGATCTAGGGTATTTGCAGATCCAAGCTTAAATCCCATGAGGTCTGATCTACATCTAAGAATGATAAATCAAAGTCTTCGTCGACTGGGAAAAGACCAGCCATATCAGCATCGATGAGGGAGTTGAAGATATCCAGAGCAGGCCATTCACTGGACCCTGTGTTAAGCTGTGTCGGAGTTTGCGGAATTATCGTGTTCGGATTATCCGTATTCGGTGCATGGTTTGAAGCTTGAAGATCATCCAACATGTCGCCACCGCTAGCAACAGTGGTGGTAGTTGGGTCTGAAGTCTCATCTCCAGCTCTGACATATCCATTCTCATCAGATCGCAACATGCCACCAAACTGCAAGATAGAGGATTTGGCAAGTGACGCGTCGACGTCAAACTCGACAAGTGCCGAAATTTCCATGTACCTTGGTTCGCCGACGATCACAGGGGGATTGCGTTTATGAACATCATGAAGGCAGCGCACATAAAGTTGCTGTCCCCGTGTTAGTCTCAGTGACCATCATACTGATAATATGACGGTACTCACGAGTAATGAAGCTAGCTTCCAGTAATTTGACATACCCTGTATCATTTTGACATTATTGTCGATGTTGGATTGAGCTCGCTCTCTAACTGATGGCTCAGAACACCAAAGAAAAGGGATCTGAATAGCACAGCTTGAGTAAGCTGCATAGGCGACAAATATCGGCATCGAACTGAGCGAATGACCGGTAGTTAATATTCCGGAGATGAGGCTGGAGATTGCAGTGGCGTGATCGAAGGCAAGCTGGGCAGATAATTGTCTGGCTGATGAGTAAGTCTTGTCGCCTTTTGACCAGCAAAAGAGCGGAACGATGGAGGAGTGCAGTGTACTGAGGGATTGGTGATAGACGAGGTTCGTGAGAATCATTTTGGGCAAATCCTTCTGTGGTATGTTTGAGACAGTAGGTGCATCAAGCTTGAAGGTCGCAGGAACATTCTTCCACCATGATGAGAGGTTGTTCTCAACCCTAAAAATCTCCTGAAGGCGCGAATTGAGATCGCCCTCACATCTGACGACAGACACAACAGATGACCTGTAAAGTCAGCAAAAATGTCGACAGTTGAGATTTAACCTACCAGAGATTGAGACCGCGTATGACCTCTGCAAAAATACTTCCAGAGCAGACTCCATTCGCAATCGTTGCGATTGTTCCACATGAAGTCCCGGCTGCAAAGCCTTCTTCAGACCAAGGCAGTGGCAGATTCTCAACATCAGCAATTGCCTCGAACCGGAATAGCTTCTCACAACTAAAGCAATGAAACAAATAACATGTCCAGAATCGCCGTCTTCGTAGTTCAGCTTCGATTGAGGATTCATTCTTTGGACCTGCCCCGTTTATATGGAGGAGTTGACAGGCGTTACCTAGTAGAGTTAGGAATGAACAGGTTTCAATTCAGTGCGCGTACCCTTGTGCAGATAGCTTATTCTCCATGATCCTTGACTATGCCAGAATAGTGATAGATTGCAGAACGTCACGAGGTTATCATCGCTGAGGTCTTCGGCATCTTGGAAGACCAAAGCTCCAGCTTCTTTAGCCCACTTTGTCATGGAACCCTGGTCTTTAAGGGTGGCTTTGCCTGAATCATCACGGTAGAAACTGGGTCGTCAGATAGGTTCAGTGGGAGATAAAAATGGAAGCTTACTTGGCGCCCCATGCACAAATACTGAGAAGAACATGAGGCTTGACTGTCTGATCTGCAAGTGATTGCAAGAATGTGACCTTGTGTAAGAGAAGAGTTGATTGATAGACATTATCAAAGTATAGTTCAATCAGGGTATTGACCAAAGATGGTGTGATGCCTTGGAGGAAATCATGGTTTGATGCAGGCTCGATGTTGAGATGAGCTGGCAGTGCAACTGGGGCCAGGCGTTTCGAGCCAATAAATTGGGATGTTCCATTTGAAGCTACAGCTCCTGTCAAGCTTCTTCTTTGTTTACGATGGACTCGATTGGACCCGTATTCGCAGGTGTTCTTCAACCGGACGCATCGCTTACAGCTGGGTCGCTCTCCAGAGCAGCGTATCTGGATGGCAAAGTTAATAACTGTGACTCTTGGAATTTGATCTCTTAGACCTTTTGCTTTTTACATATGTCGCAAGCCTTGCTCGGACGTCCCGGTGTATTAGCCATGGCGACATGTGGTGACTGTAAGATTTCCCATGATACATGTCAGCAACGGGCAGATATCATCGCTAAAGGGAAAACGATAGCCCGACGCCTGTACACCACAAAATTACAGCACTAGACTCACCAACAGCGTGTTCACTGATCAACCAAGCAGCCAACACCTCGTCCTCAATTGAAATGCAACGGACAAAGCTCACCCGATCCAATTCCTCTCGTAATTTAGGCTCTTTTTTGCAAAGTTACCGATTGGTGGTCCCCAATTACCCCGGGTCGCATCCCAGCGCCAAGCGTCCCTATGATTGAAGCGTCTACCGCCCCAGCGGGGGATCGCCGTGCAAATTGGGGGGCTCCCCCGCAAAACAAACAAGCATAAACGGCTATGATGCTAAGACGAGGTATGACGCCGTTGGGGGATTTCTGCGCCGTCGGGCGGAGATGTACCGAGATAGCTATAAAAC
Source organism: Fusarium anthophilum (assembly GCA_013364935.1). Taxonomy (NCBI): domain Eukaryota; kingdom Fungi; phylum Ascomycota; class Sordariomycetes; order Hypocreales; family Nectriaceae; genus Fusarium; species Fusarium anthophilum. The sequence continues at coordinate 29,605 of JABEVY010000152.1, read as the reverse complement.
AAAAGCATTTCTGCAAACTTTTACAGGTTACAGAGCTTCTCAATTGGTTGTACAAGTCAATTGATTGCTAACATGACGCTCTTCTCGGTTCTCGCATTCGCTGCGCTTGCGAGTGCAAAGTGGATTGTTCCCGGTGCACGATGGTACGATACCGATGGGAATCTATTTAATGCTCATGCAGGCGGTCTTTGTGTTGATAGGGAGAGTGGCAAGTTTTACTGGTTTGGCGAACATAAAACTGAAGAGCAGCCCGAAGGCGGTGGCATTTCGGTTTATAGCTCTGATGACCTCGCTACGTGGGAGTCTCACGGTTTGGCGCTGAGTTTGTCTCTCCGTTTGACACTTGTGATTATCACTGACGTGGCACAGAGCCTGAGGAGGGCCATGAGTTTGTTTCGCCGGAGAGTATCATCCAACGACCCAAGGTTCTCTACAGCGAAGAAACAGGACAATACCACGTACGCTATCTCCCTCTCGTCCAACTACCAAGCTGACCCTGCTAGATGTGGTGGCACGCCGACGACAGCAAATACAGCCTTCTTCTCCAAGGCCTCGCAACATCCGACAACATCGCCGGCCCCTACAAATTTCAACACGCCGTCTCACCCCTCGGAAACTGGTCCCAAGACTTCGGCGCCTTCACCGACTACAAGACCGGAAAATCCTACGCTCTCTACTCCAACGGTGATAAAGTAGAAGGTCGAGATGTCTACGTCAGCCAATTCAACAAGAACCTCACGGATGTGGAGAAAGTCACGTTTCGGTTTAATAAATATGATTTCGAAGCGCCGACTATTATCCAGACGGAGAAGAGCTACTGGACTTTTATGAGTCACAAGACGGGTTATCGACCTAACAGTAAGTAAGCTGGGGTTGAAAGTGAGTTAGGGTGAGGAAGGCTAATTGGTGTAGATGTTGTGGCTATGAGAGCTGATAAGCTTGAGGGGCCCTGGTCGCAGCCTTTCTTTGTTGCACCGGCTTATACGAGGACGTTTAGTACGCAGAGTGGCTTCTCGTGGAGGATCAAGGGGACTAAGAAGACGACGTATCTTTACATGGCTGACCAGGTATGACGCGTTATTCTGATGCAAGTCGAAGCTAACATTTTGAAGTGGGATCTCCCATCCATTTGGGAGAGCCGCAACGTCTGGCTTCCTATTGAGATTGACGAGGAAAACAAGAGTCTTAAGGTAGTTTGGCACGATGTTTACGATCTAAATGTGTAAGTTTTACTGCGCCGCGATTGGTTGTCAAGTTGGTGCTGACTGCTTGTAGCAAAACTGGTGAATGGAAGCCTATCAAGGGGAAGACTTATCCCTCCAAGAACGCCAAGTTTGCTGGTGGTGCTCACCTCCAAGAAGCTGTGAGTCAATCTTATCGAGTTTGTAGCGGGTTGTTAATCATGGTGATTAGACGTTTGGAACGGATCATGTCATCGCAACTGGCATTTACGGCAACGACAGTACTGCAACATTCACAGTTGAAGGACAAGGCGCTGACCAATGGGTATCTTTCTACCACCAAAGTAAACCCCCCCCTCCTCTCTCTTCTGTTCACGTGCTAATAATGATTCAGATATTGATGACATGGGCTTCGGTGACCAGCCAATGGGTCAACCCGATCGCATCAACGGAACATGGGCAGTCCGACGAATCAGCAGTGTTGTCGTCAACGGCGATAAGGAAAAGGTACATACGCTCTGGCAAAAGGATACTCACAAGGGAATTCTTCTATCAGCTCCTTTGTTGCTACCGCTTAAGAAGGGTAAGAATACTATTACTGTTGGTGGGTTGAATAATGGTAAGGATGTTAAGGGTGCGGATTTGGATAGGATTGTGGTCTATCCTCCTGAGAAGAAGAAGGGAAAGAGGAGCTTCTTGGGTATCTTTTAGATAGCAAAATTTAGATTCAGATGCAATGAAGAGACTTTGTTGAGTCTGAGCTTTGACCTCATTGTTGAATTTGCTTTGGGATACTGTTAAATAAACCCGCGGCGTACTCGCTCAATTGCACTATGAATGCGCACTTTCACTCCGACGTTAGGCCCAAGAGTCACGATGCCCCTGCGAGCTTAACAGAGCCTCGTCGAAAGATAGATTATGCTCATCTACTATGGCAGAGGCAAACTGAAGCTGCCAGGAGACTGTTGCGCGTACGGTCCGCCCTGCCGCTTCTTTTCAATCGAGCAATTCCTCGCAATTCACCAACTACCACAGAATACTTTGTTCCAATACAAATCAGTCTTCAGACGAACTAATTGCCTCTCCCTTGTGTATCGTATGTTTTGTTCAGAACCATTCACAAAGAACATTGACTCGCTTCACCCTCACAAACAAAGCTTGTTCTACTATGAATAACAACAATGAATCACAGCTCAAATTACAGAACACCGTCACAGCCCTCATTATGCCATTATAAAACCCCCAATTCTTGGAAACCAGTTGATTCCCACCAACTTTACCAACTTCTACGTCAAAAACAGCCCACCCGGTAAGAAAATCACCATCAACATGCCACTCTTTCCTTGGCCAACCGCTCTCCCTTCAAAGGACCACATTCCCTCTCGAATCCTTCCGTCTCTGTTGCTGATCGTTCCACTGCTCACAAGCCTAACCTGCGTTTGGCTCCTCGTCAATGATGTCTGGACACAAGTCTTCTGCACGCTCTTTACATTGAGGTATCTCAGGTTATTCGGACATGTTCTTGGCTCGTGGATGTATCGTCCTGCAGAGGTAAAGCAGGATCCTTCGTTTTCGAGGAATGATGTAACTGTTATTCTTCCAACTATTGATCCTCATGGTCCTGCCTTTCGGGAGTGTGTGGAGAGTATCCTTGCGAATAATCCTGCGTGTGTTCTCGTCGTTACGGTTGGTGCTGTTCTGCGAGAGGAATGTCAGACTGTTCTCAGAAAACTAAGTATCGATGCCCCGCATATTCAGATTCTTGTCTCGGCGCTTCCTGAGCCTAGTAAGAGGCGACAAATCACTCATGCCATGCCAAGTGTCACTACACCTATCACTATCTTCGCAGATGACCATGTTTTCTGGCCAAGGAACTTTATCCCTTCTGTTCTTGCACCATTTGAAGACCAGAGTGTCGGTATGGTAGCTACTAAGAAACGAGTTCGTCGAACAACACCTGGAGTCTGGACATGGCCTTCCATCGTAAACTTCATCGCATGCAATTACATCCAGCGTCACAACTGGGAACTCCGTGCATCCAACGCCATCGACGGTGGAGTATTCGTCATCTCTGGCCGAACAGCAGTTTACCGTACAGAGTTCCTCAATGACACTGACCTCCTTCAGCGCTTCTGCAATGAGAAGTTCTGCTTTGGTCTTTTTGGTGGTGAAGGACTAGGTCCTGATGATGATAACTTTTTGACAAGAGAAGGTATGAAGAAAAAGTGGCTGGTCAAGTTTCAGGATACAGAGGATGCGACTATTGAAACGACGCTTGGTGAGTGGCCTAAGTTTAAGGATCAGCTCCTTCGCTGGGTACGCACGACCTTTCGCAGTAACCCAGTCATGCTTCGTGATCCGGCTTTTATCTCTCGGTATACGTGGAGTTGCTTCATGGTGTACTGGGCCGGTCTTGTCAACTTTGCTATACTCTGGGATATAGCGCTCATAACGACTTTTGTCCTCGCTGAAAACTCCGATGGCGGTGGCCTAGTGATTTTCTTGGTCTTCATGTTCTGGACAAAGGTTATCAAGATAATCCCCCACTTTCTGCAGCATCCTTCTGATTTTCCGCTTGTGATTTGTCAGGTTGTGTTTGGGTATGTGCATAGCTTTATTAAGCTTTGGGCACTGGTCACGTTCTGGGATTGTGATTGGTCTGGGAGGAACTTGAACGAGGTTAATCCTGAGCATGTTGGGCTCGATACGTCGTTTTATGAGGTCTAGTAGTGATGGCTTTGCGAGAGTGGCTGGGATGGGTTTGAAGTTGACTTGTTAGGAGATACAGAATACAATGTCTGCAACTGACTCCGAATTGAGCCATACGGATAAAGCATTGGGAAATGATACGCTACACTATGGGGATGAGTGCGGCCTATAAGGTTAACCTTTAGGCTGCGAACACAGATAATGAACGACAAGATACGGTGAACAACCATGGTTAACTTGCGGAGAATCAGACAAGTGATTGGTCGGGAACGATGTAATTATCCAAGTAATTCCGTTTCTAATGTCCCAGCCCTCTCAGATTACGGGTCAGCTCCTTTTGCATCTTGTAGAGTTGTGAAGCGAGTGCTCAGAACCCCTGCTAATCTGCTACGTACGTGTGTGAGATATAGGATTAGTAAATAAACTCAAAGTTTGTGCTCAGCTATCACATTGAAATCTGATACGCTGCCTGAAATATATATCAAGCATGTTAAATGCTTATACCCAATGTGTTCTCCCCTGCAATCGTCCCACAGGGTGGCTCAAAGATAAACCTTTCTCCTCGCAGGATCTTGGTTAGAACAGATAGAATGGAGAAAATTTAGTTGCCAAAGATGAGTTTCAGGTCCATAGAAAAATGCCTTTCCTCCCCTTTACCTGATCCCAAAATTATTCCCCTTCCAAAAACAACCCATCGCCTCATTTTGATCCCCTTCTCCCACTATAAGCTCCAACACTTAGTCTCAACCTCCTCTATCCATCTACCATAACCCAAATCGACATATAACCCCGAGTCACATTCACCATTCATCATGTGCTGCGGCAGATCAAGATCCAGCAACTCCCTCACCTCATCATAGCGCCCTGCTCGGTCGGGCCTCGAGATTCGGGTTAATGTGCGAAAAAGCGCCAATAAACCAGCCGGCCAGCTTAGAGGTTCTGTAGTCAAGAAGGGAACTACGAACAAGCCTGGCAAATTTAAAGTAACTCGATGGACAGTCTAACTGGTGCTCTACCTGGGAGTGGGAAGTAAGAAATTTTGTTCTTCTTATCTTCACACGATCACGTTTATAATCAAAAGAAACAGGCTAGGCTTCTTCATCCTATTTCTTTTTTCGAACTTGGATGCAAGAGCAAGACCATACGCTCAGACCATGTCCCGTCGATATGTTCGCCATTCTACCCATCTTCGACGCTTTATAAAGAGAAGGCATGAGAGACTTGTGGCTGAGAGTTTAGTTCAGCAGACAGAACTTTAAAAGAATGGAGAGGCACTTGTCAGAAAGAGTTTCCAGATGCCTCTATAGATATCACGAGAGTGACTAGGACAGAAAACACTCGCCGGTCTTGGATATGGAGAAATTAAAGCAAGATTTCACAAATGAACTCTATGCAAGTTTTACACAAACACAAGGCTAAGGAATCCTAAAGATTGACTGATGTATTATTTTACTGAGGCTATATGTAATTTGCCTTCCAAAACCTGAAGTTAAATAGGACTTTTCAGTGTATTAGATTGATATATCTCAGTGAGTTATTATAAGCTTCAGTTATCAATCAACTTGTCTTCATCTTAATAGTCAAGATCAAACTCTCATAGAAAAGACTTGTTTAATACACTAATCAGATCCGAGAACTCATCAAATCTTGTCAATATACGGTCTCGAGATAGTTCTCATACTACGGTGTTACTTTCATTTTCTCATGATGTTACAGAAGCATGAAGCTTATGCCTTCTTATGGAAAATATATAAATATGGCCTCTGGTTCATCGAATCTGAAAATATTTTCTCTTCCTCAAATCACCCATCTCGTCACTTTTCCCTCTTCATCCAGCTACAGGCTCACACATTTACTCACCCACGCTCTTCTTATCAATCTACAAACACCACCACCTACACCACCTCCCAACCACACTTTGCATCCATCATGTGCTGTGGCGGCAGACCAAGAACCGGAAGCGGGTTCGCGTCCAACAGCTCCGGTGGAGCATTTCGATCTGGGGCGAGTCTCGGGACTCGGGCTATGGGGCATGGTGCTCGGTCTCGCGGCTCTGCAGCCATGCGTGGAGGTTCTGCTCCCAAAAATACCGCTGCAAAGCTTTTTGACCTGTTCAAAGTCACTCGATGGCGGCTCTGAATGGTCCTCTGGCTTGGGGCCGGCACCAAGGAATCCGCCACGCGTTACTCCAGTGCTCAGAAAGGAGAAATCACTAGGCTAGGCACGGTACGACAAGTTATATCCTTGGGAATATAATGTTGTCTTGAGCTGTCTCTGTCTTTGCAAGCCCACGGTTGCATCAAGAAGGAACAGACTATGCTACTTCGGCATGTATTTTCTTGGGAAGGAGGATATAATTACGCTTGGTGCCATTCTACTATGCTCGCCTTTTGCTTGTCTACGACGGGAACACGCGGGATGCTTGGGAGACCATTGTCAGAGAGAGGATGTTGGACGTCTGTAGAGACACTGTCAGACATACAAGACAAGAGGCTTGGCAAGAAAGGACCGCCTGGCCACGGATATGCAGAAATTAGAGCAGTAATACACGCTTTCAGCTTTTATTCATCACGTTCATATAGAATTCTCAAGCTGTGAAAAGCTAAACCAAATAAGTTCTCTATACTGATTTCGACTCTCAGCCACAAGCCTCAAAATAAGCACCCAACGTCAGTGCTGTGGCCCAGGTCGGTAAACTCTATGTAAAAGAAACCTGCACAAGACCTTGACTCCGAAATCATATTGGCAGCTTGAAGCCGGGCCTGAATTGATCCGTGTGCTCAGAATGTGATAAGGTTGAAACCTTAAAAGAGACTTCAGTAAGACCAAGGAAATGAAGAATAAAAGTTGATACATAGCCAATTCATCGTGAATGCCTAGGCGCATCTTCTATTTTCACTCGGAAGCTTAAAGGTATCGAGTATTGTTTTTTCAGGCCGAAGCAGGGGGATTCCGAAGTTATTCTTGATATACAAGAATGTGATTAGCCAGCGGCATTAGAGTTTATACCGGGAAGACTTCACTTTACAAACAACTCATCTCAGCATCACAAGTAACATGAAGATGTAAAGATATATAAGAGGAGACACAGGGTAGAAAGCCCGTACAGATCTGTGCTTCTGTACAGCAGTCTTGCAATTCATTTCCCCTGCCTCCAGATAACAGGCCAACTTCTCAAATCATCCAGCTCTGATCCCCAATCTCAAGCCTGGAGTCAGTCCAAGCCCAGGATCTCTGCTAAGCACATAGCCCGGCGCAGTTTTAATAGCTTGTCTAACCGGGAGTGCAAGAATATGACATATGGCCAGACTCTTGCTCTGGTATATTGCAATGGGGGTGGGCGCTAAGTCTTATGGCCAGACATATCACAATGGACAGCCAAAGCATGACAGTGAGACAAAGGTTCTTTGGCCATAGGATGATACTATGGCTAGGAGCCTGTCCCTTCAAGCGAGTATTGTCTCAACTGCTAGCTATTTCGCATACACATATTATAACGCACTTTTGCTTTTGGGAGCTCACGCCTGGCAAAGGAAGGGCTGAAGCATATCAGAAGATTCATGATTGATAGAGAACTTTTAAATAAATAGCAAGTCATCGCACACCAGAACCACCTACAAGCAAACATGCCTTGGTAATGCACTGTAGGTGAAGTCGACTGATAGAGCACAGTACATTCGCAATTTGTCCAGAATACCATCCAAAGCTTCAAAAGAAGAACAATTGACTTAAATTTATGGTCTGATATCTCCATCAACTCAAACAACACTGCGCTGGAAAGGTATCATAAACCCGCTCTTGATTTTCCTACTTCTTAAACGCCCCATTGGACAGCTCATCCTCCAAATCATAATAAGCCTGAAACTCGCAGTAACAAATCTCAGGATCACTCTCAACATCAAAATTAAAGTTAGCCTCCTCATCGTCAATCAAAACCTTGGGCAGGCCATTCGCCGCCGCAGCCTCAGCGAGAAGCTGCACACGACAGCTCCTCTCCATCGACGTATACAGCCACGCTGCCTCGTCCACCGTCTGTCCAACAGTCAGAATACCGTGATTTCGCAAGATGCAACCTTTTCCTTTGGGCCCCATTGCTGCTGCGATGCGATCTCCCTCTTCACTCCCCAGAACAACACCGCCATAACTGTCATAAACGCTATGAGCATCGCCTCGGAATTTACACACATCTTGTGTCAACATCTCAAGACGCTTTCCAAACACAGACCACGCTTTTCCATGAATGCTATGACAGTGGCAAATAGCGTGCACATCGCTCCTAGCTTTATGAATAGAAGCATGGATAAGAAACCCCGCTGAGTTAGGCGGTCGTGAGCGATTGCCCCCAATGACCTCCCCTTTCAGATTAACGAGGATCATATCGCTGACTTTCAAAAGGCCAAAGTGTCGGCCTAGAGGGTTCGTCCAGAAAGCGTCGGTGAATTCGGGGTCGCGCACGGAAATGTGACCGCTTATGCCCTCGACGTAGCCTTCGCGATGCCAGTGGCGAAAGGCAGCGGCCATGTGCTCGAGCTGCCATTGGCGCTGGGAGGCGAAGTTTGGGTGCGTGGGGATGCCGCTGAGGACGACGTCGCCGTGGGACATTGCTTGCAGTGGGGTTTTGTCTTTGAGTTCATGGCCGTGGGTTGATTTGGAATTGGGGGAGATGGTGAGGGTGCCGCTCTGGGCTTGGATGGTGGTTGTTGAAGACATGGTACCAATTCAATTGTTTTGGTAGTGAGGTTGATGATGTTTCACTGCTGGTTGTCTGTCAGTTCAATCGTCGTCTTTTATGTCTTTGTTATCCTTCGTCTATCATTGGCGTGCGCCCTCTAAATACCCTCTGCTAGTCATGATTGCGGGGAAGCGCCTTGTTCAGAACAACCGGTGCTTATCATAAGCGGGACCGGGAACTTAATCCGGGTCACGTAGTATCGAATTCTGAGGATGAAAAGCGTCATCTAAAAGGCGTAGACGGTAAATTGCAAGAATTTGTTAGTGAAAAGAGGGCGCGTAAGATAAAAATCTCGACCGGATAGATGTTACTTCTTTAGGGTCCGGTCGGACCAATTAGATGCAACAGATCGTTGTCATCGGGTATACGGCCCGGTCACAAGTTAAAAACTTTATACGGAGTACCGGAAAATCCGTATACAAGTCTCAATGCCGGATCATGATGATATCCCGGTCGTGCTCTTCCATTCCCTCTTTGCCTTCCATATTGCACTGTTCCCGAGACGGACCAGCTCGGAAACGAACCTGTTGAGCTCTTGGATACAGTCCATATCCTCATTTGTCAAGTCTTCCATTGCCATGTCCTGGAACAGCGTTGCGCAACCCGCCAACAGATCAAGGTCGTTTCGGGCCCGTTGATCAGAAGGATGAAGAAGAAGATTCATAAAAAGCGCCATGGCCGCTATCGGGGGGTAGATCGCGATGTGGCTGTTAATGTTAGAGCACGATGAGTAAAGAGACCTGTTCGACTTACCTAAACATGTCTTCCTGAAGGATATCTATATGTGATTTGAAGATCTGCAGAGTAGTCCGACTCGCCTCGAGAGAGATATCACTACTTGAATGATAAACATTATGAAGATCTCCAGGTAGACTATCATCCACAGCGTATACTGCGCCACATCTCCGGACAGCAGTATGGATCACTGTGGTCAGAAACTTGTATTCCAGCTGTAGATTAATGCACCTTGTTTTTTGAACAAAAGACATATCTGGGTGGATGAGTGGCTTTTCTGAGCTCAAAGACCACTTCGGCCTGTAATCCGCTGGAATACTTAAGCGCCATGTCTCAATATCACCGTCTAGTTGACGCACTTGACCAAGAATCGCTGCGTCTGATAGTTTCGAATTGTCCAGCGAGCAGAGAAATAGACAAATCGTTTCTTTGATCTGGGAGAGGCAAAGGTCCTGCGAAAAGCAAACAGCATCGTCATGCGAAAGCATCTCGTCTTGAGTAGTTCCACCTGGTGCGTTATATACCCTCGCCCAATCATGTGGCAACGTCAAGTCATAATAGTCCCTCGTCAGACAAGGCGGCCTTCCGTATCGTAGAGCTATGTCTTTGTCGAGGATGTAGCATAACCAGAAGAGGTTTCGGATATGTCTGTGTCGACGATTAACTGCGCTATCGGAGTCGTTCGGTAAAGGTGGATGTGCGATGTGGCCTTTGAGATCGTATAGAGCACGACAGGCGTAGGGATGGAGTTCAGCAACAGCACCCCACTGACCTGAGAGTAGGTGATAGATTTGCTGAGATCTGTTAGCGCAGAGTAGACATTACTCATAAAGACCTTTCCTCACAAGCATGATAACTGTCTGAAGGCTTTCCAGGGTGCTCTGACCAAGTAACTGCGGCAGATAGCTGTGCGACGCCCGTATATAGACATCGCTATCATTCAGCCGTACCTGGGAGCCCTTCAACCGCGAACACAAAGCCATAAACACCAAAAGGCATACCCGCGCCGATTCCGACTCGGAATAAGCCGCCGCCCACGTCTCTTCCATAAGCACTGGGTCAATAACAGGGTATAAAAGGCGCCAGGGCGAGGTGAAGTACGAATTTAAAAACGTTTCTGTCATTTGTCTTTCTGGGAACTTGAATGGAGGCGATGAGCTGCTAAACTGGTGTTTATGTAATCCAAAGAGGCGGAATCCATCGAGAAAGACGCTTTCGCCGATCTTGGAGGATATCCACTCTCGGCCTTGGGGGGAATTGATGGGTATGCCTTTGAAGTACCAGTGCTGTCCGACACATGTCCAGAGCGATACAGACGCAGTGTCTGAGCATTTCTGTTGGAGATATGGCGAGATAGAACCCGTGGTGTCCTCAGAGTCACCTCGCAAGGTTGGAATTGAAGCGGCGGCCGAAGTTGCGCTAATCTCGGAGCGCATCTGCACAAGATATGCTTCAAGCTGGGCAACTCGGCTCTCAAGTGTCACGACCTGGCTTGCAAGGGCTACTCTATGATACCTACGTCAGCCAGTCCTTCTCCTATAGTGTCAAAGGGACTTACTTGGAGGTTGCTTTATTGCTGGGTTCCCTGTTAGACGCGCACTCGAGACGAAGCTTCGTGCAGCGTTCACACCGCCGTTCGGGATCTGGTCTAATGCATTGTATCTAGTTTGCGACGTTAGGCTACGATTACTTCGAGCGGGTCGTGTGTGTCACCTTTCTTTTGAAGCAAGCGTCGCAGGCTCGTATTCTTGGAGGCATTGTTGATTGAATGAATGGTTGGCAGTTTCCAGCGGAGGAGCGGATTCCGTAGTGGTTTTAATGGTGCGTGGTGAGCTAACCTCAATATCTCAAGTGCCGTATGTCCACTCCGCTGATTGGTGAATCGGTTATTCTGATGGGGGGCGCGGAGTCCGCATGGCCGCTGTGACCCATGATTTTCATGTGGGGTTACGACTTAGATTGAGCTTGGCACCATCATGTTATGAACACGCTGCTGCGGTGATAGTATTGGAAGTAGGTACACTACGTTCCAAATGACTTGATCTTTTGAACCCAACAAGGTGCTCGGGGGAGTATAACTAGAGGGCTTCCCTCCAGTCCCCCAGCCGCATTCCCACAATATCAAGTATCTATCGTTTTGCACTCCAACATTCGCAATGACTTCTATCAAGCTACCAAAGGCCACCTGGTCTCGCATCACTTCCAGCAAGCGCCTCTATCGTTCCTCTCAAGCTGTCTCTACGATCGGTCAAAAGATCTACGTCTTTGGCGGCGAGTTACTTCCGCGTGAACCAGTCGACAACAGAGTTGATGTTGTCAGTCTGGATGCTCAAGGTACTCTTATACTCAACCATTACTTAATATTTACTGACCCTTTCAGATGACGGCGCGCAAACCCTCACAGCTCCCGCCAAAGCTCCCTCACCTCGAGTCGGCAGCCCAAGCACCATCATTGGAGACAAAATCTTCCTCTTCTCCGGACGCGGTGGCCTCGAAATGAAGCCCGTCGAAGAAAAAGGCACTATATGGTGTTACAACACAGCCGAAAATACGTGGGACTCGATCGAGCCCGTCGATCCTTCTGCGCCTTTCCCAGATGGTCGAAGCTACCATTGTATCACGTCAGATGGCGTTAACCAGATCTACCTACACTCTGGATGCCCTGAGCAAAACCGCTTAAACGACCTTTGGGTTTTTGACGTGACCAAACGATCATGGGCTGGACTTCCTTCTGCACCAGACCCTGCACGTGGTGGCTCCTCCATCGCATTTCACGACGGGAAGCTGTATCGCATGAACGGCTTCGACGGTAAGACAGAACAGGGCGGCGCGTTGGACATCTATGACATCAAGACTAGTTCATGGTCTACAGTTACTCATAATCCAGATGGCGTTGAAGGTCCTGAAGCGAGAAGTGTCGCAACACTACTGGCAGTCTCAGTGCGGGGCAAGGAATTTTTGGTCACCATGTTTGGAGAGAGAGATCCTAGCGCTCTAGGCCACGCTGGTGCTGGAAAGATGCTGTCTGATGTCTGGGCCTTTGATATTGAGGGGGTTACCTGGGAGAGAGTGGAGACTGGTGACGAAGAACCTGTTGCTAGGGGATGGTTTGACGCTGATACTGTACGGGATGGAGATGGAAAAGATGCTGTGGTTATACATGGAGGCCTTGGGGAGGATAACCAGAGACTGGGTGATGTTTTTATATTGCGTTTTTAGGCATTGTGGGTATGATGCTCTCGGGAAAAGGGGGTTCCGATACCAACGCATCCTGGGAGCAGCAGCAGACCGCTAACGACGGTAGCTGCGTTGATCATTGAACGTAATTCTCCGTCTTTCTTGTCAAATAATCATTGAAACAAACTACTATAAAACCTCTTAAAATTAGAAGTATATATTGCAATATTCGCACAAGTATCAAAAGACCGTATACTATCATTCCATGAACATTGATGGGCGTGCACTAGTATAATATGATGCGACTCCTATTAGCCCTAATCTCTTCAGTCGATATCACCGGTGTCCCAAACCCCTCGCCATTCGGCCCTACGAGAAAGGCACAACTAATCGCCCGGTAACCATCACGATATGGCCTTAGGATAATGGGTACTCCAAGCCCACGCAAGATCCATAGTTCATCTCCATCTGAGATATTGGCAAGAGCGCAGCCATGCAATCCTTGGGCCCCAGCGAATTCTGCCTGCGGCCATACTGCTGGAATGCGCTGTACTTTTGTGACGAATGTTCCATAAACCCTCAGAATGTGCGCTTCTGTGTGCTGAAACGTGTTTGTAATAGTTTCAAAAGTATGCTCTGGACATTCTTGTGGCACCCAGTTCAGTCGGTGGAATCGCCTGCCCCCAAAGTTGTTTCGAATATCCGAAGCTTCGGTACAAGACCAGTCGACGACCCACGAAGGCACGTCGAGATTCCTAGATCGAACTAACATGGTAGCGCTTACAAGGACATACAGGCTATCTTCCTTGTCTATAATTGCCTTGGTAGTCATAAGCATGACCTGCGCTGCGGTCATGTCTTGTGAATAGTCGGGAAACACCCGATACCCTGGCGAAGCTAGCCCGAGAATAGCATATACTCTATCACGATCATCGGAAGATTTACAAGAACGCGAATGCGACAGAAGATCTATGATATCCTTGCTGCCAGTCCAGCGAATCTTCATCCTCAAGGCCACCCCAACGTGATCGACTTGGCGGACGAGGTCTCTTTGGCCGACCATGCCGAGGATTCGGCAAAGTTGGCGATCCTCAGGAGAGCCTACCGAGACGCCCAGGTATACCAGGAAAGCGTCCCGATCTATCTGGCAGTTTTTGTGTGTTCCGCAAAACGCTTCCATGGTTCTCCAGCACTTTTCCCATGGAATGAAATGGTTGCCGAACAGGAAGGTGAGCTGGCTGGATACCATGAATTCCTGGCAGATCCAAACTCGGTTCCACCACGGGCTAGTAAGCACGTCGTAGAACGCAATCCACCCGTTCACAAACTTCTCGATGAACATGCGTTTCTGGAGATAGCCACATATGTGGAACCATTTCTCCAGTTTGTAGTCTCTAGGCCACTCGAATTCGGAGGTGTCCCAGATTGCCTCTTGTAATTCAGCCCCTTTTTCAGTACTTAATCCGTATTCTCTGTTGTATTGTATTGTCCCATCGTCTTCTTGAAAAGGGAAAGCATCACATAGGTCGTTCAACCATTTCAGTCCCTCGCCACTATTTTCTGATGTCGATAAGCAAGCTAATGTACGTTCTGCGGACTCGTAAATCTTCCTCATGAAGCCAACTTGGTGTGACCTCTCCCTCAAATCGTGCTGATTGATACACAACTGATCGATCCAGATTCGAAGTGGTCCTCGTCCAGATGATCGAGTCCAATAACGGCGAGCGAGTACCAGCGCATGATGCAAATTCGCAAAAATGTTGCATCTTACCCCATTCACCAGGATTTTCTTTGTATCTGCTGGGTCTCCTGCACAATATGACAGAGCAAGATACTGTTTTCGAGCGTCGGTCAACAACGTCGCAGGCAGTAACTTGCACTCAAGCATATCGTCATCGCCAGCTTGTGTAGAAAGTTCGATGAGTCGAATCTCTTGCTTGCTTTTGTCGAGACTCTGGTACAGGTTCGCGGAATAAAAAGTCGGGTTCTCTGGAGTTTTGAAGACATCAAGCCCTGGGGCCAACCCCGCCTTTGTCACATTGTTCGTCGCCATTGTGAAGAAACTTGGCTATGTGAAGGTGACGATCCAGCTTAGATAGCCGACAACGACATTCAACGATCGATGATGTTTAGATATTTAAATTTTTAACGAGAATATTATTTTCTGGATTAAGGCAGCTTTGAGGCTATGCTTGGGGCTAACTGGTCCGCCTTCCAATATGCCTTGCAGTGTAATGCTGACATGGTGGGTAGGTTGAAAGGTGACGTCTAATTGGTGAGGCTATGTAATCAGGTCAGGTACCGGAAGTTGCTGCTCTGCTCACCGTCATTTCCAGCATCCACCTCCGCATCGTTATCCAAAGGTCCATACAGCTTCTCGTTACGCTTATTCTCTCTTTCTAGGGCGAAGTGCATTAACAACGCCAGAATGACAATAGCGCCGCTCATGCCACATCCGATTGCGCAACCCTTGACAAAGAATGGTCTACACCGATATTAGTCGTGATCTCAGCATAAAATAGACAGATAACTTACGAGTCCTCTTTTGGGAACATGTAGCTGCTCAGGAGAGACGAGCATTGCCCAATTATCAACGTGATGGCAAGACCTGCTCCCTTCTTTGAATCCCGTCCTTGGTTATTGAGCAACCAGGTAATATTGATACATAACGCTGGGAAGATACCGCACGCAGCGAGCCAAACACCAGCGTATCGAGGACCTGGGCGGTGGATATCTTGAATCCCTGCAAGGAGCCCATAACCCACCGTAGCTAAAGCAGCAAACCCAGCTACAACAAACCCACGATTCCCCCACCGATCCGAGAAGAACGCAGCTCCCATACAAAGCAGAAACGCCGTGAAATAAGCCGGCGCTGTGAGTCCCTGGGCATTAATAGAACTATAACCCATCGCGTTAACAATCGTAGGAAGGAAGTTAGATAAAGCCGCAAAAGAAAAGTTGCAGCAGAAGTGAATGACAGCGTGGACGTAATTCTTATAGTCGAGAATTCCAGCGATGATTTGTTTCCAATTGACGTTCTTCTTGGCTCCATCAGGACCTTGGACGCGCTGGACGGCGAAATATCGTTCTTCCTCGGTGAGAAACTTTGCGGTTGCGGGGGAGTCGATGAGGAAGAAGTAGACCACGGGAGCGAAGGCGATAGTGGGTGCGCCCTCTGATCAATGTCAGTATATATTATTCTGAGCAGGCTTAGTCATACCTATGATGAACAATAGTCTCCATGGTGCTAGTGATCCCTTGATATGAGTGATACCATATGCTAAGCTTGATGCAAAGGTGTTTGCCAGAGGCGACATGCCCAGCAAGATGGACATCCTAAGGCCTAGTTCTCTTCTTTTGTATAAACAAGATAAGAAGAACGGCGCTCCAGCACCAAAGGTAGCTTCGAAAATACCAAGGAAGATGCGCGTTACTATCAATTGGGTCATGTTATGAACTGACCCAGAGCACATCGCAGCCGTGCCCCAGCTACCACTTCATCAGCAACAGAAACCCCAACAAGCTACGGAAGACTCACCAAACGCAAAGGATCGAAACATAAATATGAGCAGGGAATATCTTCCAAAGCATAGTCGTCCACTCAAACAGGATATACGCGAGATAAAACGAATTGAGAACCCACGCCCAGTCGTCGGAGCTCAAGTTCAGGGCTTCTTGTGCACCGGCGGTCTTGGCGTTGCCGATGTTACCGCGGTCGAGATACGAGAGGACGTAGAGACAGCAGACGACGGGCATGACGCGACGGTCAAACTGACGGTGTCTGTGAGTTGGAGAATTGATGATTGAGGGAGGGACTGGCTTACGGCGCGTCTGATTCTTCGGTCCATGTCGGGTGTTGAGAGGAGAGGTTGCGAGCCTGTTGAACCCCTCATGTTGTCTGTGCCATCCGTACTGGTCTTGTCTGGATCCATGATGTAAACAATAGGGTCCGACACTGAAATATCGACGGTAAGAGGCTGGATGTCTGTAGATTAGTCCTCAGAACCGATTGCGTAAAGAAATAAGTTATGGAAATAGGTGTAACTTGTAGGGAGGAGCTCCACGGAGAAAAGTCACGGCCATTGACGTAGCCTGCCGTGGTACCTTGGTGTCGATCACTGCCTGTGAATTTCTCCACAAGGGATCGGCAGTTGGAAAAGTGGAGATTCGGACGGCCCGAGCGGGCGCAGGCTCGCAATGCCGCTTCGTTAAGGTTCATTTATTCCGTGGATTTGCTATCACAGTCATTTACTATAGTTTTTATAGGTAGCATTCCTGGGTGAAATCGGCATCTATACTCACGTTCCACAGCTTCGGAATCTTCGGAAAGCCGGTCCCCTTATCTCTGTTGCTACCAGCTTTGAGCACGATGTGTTCCAGCATCATGACTGTGAATTACGCGCGACATTTCCATAAAGCTATTGCGACGCTAGTGTCGCTTTGACTAGGCGCATAATATCATCAGACTCACAGCAGGAGAGTAAGAATCTTTGCATGAACTATTGAGAAATTAATGTAATCTTGTTCACCTCACATGAGGTGGGATGAAGCGCGAGGACCGGCTCTTGTATTCGACGATACAACTCTAGGGTATGCGGCATGTCTGGATGCCCATGTCACGGTGAAACAAGCAAGCCTCAGTGACGCAACATAAAATAAAACAAGATCTCGGGTAAGTGAAATATAGAAACCAGTTAGATATCCTCCTAATGCCATTTCTAGCTGCTAGTATATATCCCCTTGAGCACAAACCACATGTCCCTCAGCTATTTGATGTCTCCAAAAATCATCCCAGTTCATGAACTCATCATCGTCGTTGTCCGACCCATGATCAAAAGGACAAAAGAACTGTCTTGTTGTCCGCCATACCACATCACAAACTGGGCATCTCACCGTATCCGCAGAACAGTCATCCTTCTCTGAGTCCTTAATCCCCGTTGCTGCAACGAAATGCGCGTGCATCATAGCTCCACTCAATTGACCTACCAGTTCTTCCAACGTTTCTTCCTCGTCACTAAGTCCCAGAACCGATATCACAGCGTCCCACGCCCTCTCCATAATTAGATCCCAGGCATCCTCCTCCTGCGCCCGGTGCGTCTTGTAACACTCAATCATCATCAATGTGTCAAGCAGTCGGGCACACATATCATCCCTCTCTTGCTCTGGGGTTGTGGAGTTATGTAGAACCTTAGAAACTTTGGGGCTGATCTTTGCGGCGGTTTCAGGACAAAAGTGCAAGCGCAGAGATGACCTTTTCTCATCAAGATCGAAGAGACCCTCGCCATCTTGACACTCTATCGCGAACTGCCAGTCTAAGGGGCCATATACTTCCGATTGAGATGAGGGAGACTCTGAAACGCCCCGATTCATAGAAGCATCGTACGAATCAAATTCTGTTTCAAAAGTAACGTTGGCATCGTTTTTGGATTTGAGGATAGGTCGAGGGTTATGAGTTGGGAATTTAGGACCACCAGCTTCACTCTCTTCATCAGTGTCTAGCATCGCCATGTTCTGCCAGGAATACCCCAAAACCTCAGATAC
Source organism: Fusarium anthophilum (assembly GCA_013364935.1). Lineage (NCBI taxonomy): Eukaryota > Fungi > Ascomycota > Sordariomycetes > Hypocreales > Nectriaceae > Fusarium > Fusarium anthophilum. Next base: position 11,530 of record JABEVY010000152.1, on the reverse strand, counting down.
TGTGATGGGGCATCGATGGCTATCTATCTCAGGCGGAGCAGAGTACTGAAAATAGTGGCGTGGATCGTTGTCCATCATGCAATTGTTATCATCAGAATCAGAAGCATCTGCTGGCGCCGGTGTGCGTTCCACCATTTCTGTCGCTATAGCGAATCCACGATTCGCGCGTGGCGAGACCATGGGCTCATCAGCGACATCTTCTTGGGTAGAGTCTTCGTGTTGCTTATGGTATGGTTGGTGCGCTTGAGCCGTATTATCATCGCCGTTACCCTCAGAATCGTAAGAGTATCGTCGCCGAGCTCTGAAACTGCCCTCAGGGACGGGGTACGCAGACTTTGAACCCATCGCCGCAGAAGCCTTTTGAGCATAAGCCTCATCACTAGGTGGTTTAGCTGCGACAACCGCAACTTCGGGAGGTTCAGAAAATTCTGCCGCAAGTGGCGCTAAGTCCGGCTGGCTGTTGTCTGTGGTTTTACTCTGCATCAAACCTAATACTTCCGGTTTTCGTCGATTAGAATCATTAGGATAAAGAGGGAAATCATGGCCGATAAATGCTGAGGAATCGCCTTCATGAACGCGCTCTCTTGTGGGTAGGCGAACATCATCGTCGACACTTGTTGCCTGAGCTCGAGACTCAACAGAGTCCTGGATTTCCCAGGGTCTGGGCCTAGATGCGCTATTCGAACGGACCCTCGAACTCCAGCTTAAAATTCTATCACCGTATCCCTGCGGTTCCTCCTGCTCTGGATCGTGCATGACTGGGGAACCCGCGGGACGTGGAGCTTCGGGTTCATCATTATCCTCATCCAAAGAACACTGCCTAAGCGCAGAACGCCCACCTTGACTATCGTCTATAAATCCAGGTGGTAAGCTCATTCCGGATGGTGGTCGTGCTGGTGAATATTGAGGCATGTGAGCTGGTATTGGAAACGGTTCGATAGACCCGAATTGCGGACTGTACACAGACCGCATCGAAGGTCTTGATGGCTTGCTATGACTCTGTTTGTTATCGAACCTGCTGTGGGCAAGAAGATCCTCTCCATTATCCGACGAGTAAGGCCATGAAGATCCATCATATGGTCGTGAACCCTGCTCGCGCTGTGCCTCAGTGGCTTCATTGTTGGGACTCGAAGGGTAGGCCAGGCTTTGACCGGAGACAGGGAAGTTGTCCTTCTCGGACTTCGGATCGGGAGCGGGCTGGACATGTATCATGGGATGTAACTGACGAGGAGTGCTATTCGTAGGAAAGCTCGGACACGCGCGGCCATTGTTATCCAAGAGGTTGTGTTGTGGGCTCATCACATAAGCTGGTACCGGGATTCCACTCGCAGACTCGATTACTCGGCCCGTCGCCGAATGATGTCCAGTTGGATAGTTATACATCTGTGGTGCACCCAAGTGACTTATTTCGTAACTCCAAGGGGCGCCATGGCCAGAGGAACCAGAGGAACCGCAAGATGAACTCCCATCATCACTGACATTGTTGAGGAGCTCGTCAATATCTATCTCGTCAAAGAGTGCCTTATAGTGATTCATCTTCTGCTCTTCCACAGTCTGGGTAGGTTGGTTCTCAGAGATAGCTACGAAGCTAGTCCATTTGCTGGTAATGGAGTACATCGTGCCAATATTCTCAGCATTCACTTTGGCAATCTGAGTCTCGGTTTCCTCACGCTTGATCTGATCTTGAAGATCTAGCAGAACAGATTTGGCGACCAATCTATGGACTGTCCCATCACGATCCGATGAAATTTCGACGGGGAGTTCATAAGTTTTCTTCTTTGCGCCTGCAGTCGTTGTGCTTATGGTGACACTCTTGGGGAGCTTGCCGCCATGGCGAAGGTCGATCAAGAAAGAGATCGAGGCGAAGCTGAATGGATGGAGCGATGAGATTGGGAAAGGGGCCTGTATGTATGGTGTCTTGCCACTCTCTGGAACATCTTCTTCTCCGACCTTGTAATCAATCAAGCTCTTCCGTTCAAAGCCACTACCAAAATCGATATCGCAACTCCAGCTGTTTGGCTCGAGTGCAGATTTCAGCAGACGGTTCAAGCGATCATGCCACCGTGGTGTCTGTGTAGTATGGACTACGTCACTGTAGCCACCACCACACTCCGCGATACTCTCAACTAGACGATGAGAGACTTCATCTCCAATGCCCAGAGCGAAGAACCGAATGCTATCTCCGAACAGCTGACGTTTCTTCCAGATGAACTGTATAGAGTCTTCGGGCTCCAATTCGCCATCTGTAAGAATGATGATTTGTGTGGATTTATCCTTCACTCGCCGCTTCACCGTGGATTCTAGCGCCCGAAGGAGGTCCGTCCCGCCCATGTTAGCCTCAATCTGAGATACGTAGGTCTTAGCTTCTCTGATGTTTTCCTGGGTATGAGCTCGCGAACCCTCCCATAATCCCACTGTTGCCGAGCCCCAGGAGATAATGTTGAAGACACATGTAGATGGTATGCCTGACAGAGCTAATAGCATGGCTTCGCGCATGACATCAATCTTCCGTCCTGCAGTGTGACGTCTGTCATAGCGGTAAGATCCATTTGACCATCCCATAGATCCAGATTGATCAAGAAGAAACAGGATCTCGCCAGTGAATGATTGGGGAATAATGGCATTCCGGAACAAATCGTTAGGTCGGATGTTCACTCTCAGAGCAGCGAGGCCCTTATCATCTGCCGGGCAAGCGATGGCTCCTGATTTGATTTGGTGCCCTTCGTTCATCTGAATGACAAACACAAAGTCCTTTCTCAGAACAGGTGGCTCAGACTCATGGTGCCAGACGTAGTAGGTTTTAGGTGATGCATCCTTGTCCAACAAGTTGGAGTATTCGGCAGGCTTGGAGCCTTCAAACTGGAGGAGGTGACCTGACTCCTCTTCGCAACCTTCCTGATTGACGTTTCCGTTATCCAGGACTTTGATCCATATATCAAGCCTCTCCTCTGGTACCTTCGATGCTGGCTCCCACTCTATTGGCGCTTTACTATAGCGTGGAGCGATGGACATTGGAATAGTGAGAGCTATGCCCTCGGTTGCTTCTGACTCCATCATGACGACTTTGAGCTCTTGAACGTAAGTGATCTTGATCTCTACGGTCGTGTTGGCTGGAATGTTTCCAAGAGACGTCTCAAATATCTCAGGCGTATGCTCTTCCAACAAAGCGGGGGCTGACACTTTATCGCGGACTGCTTCTTCAAATTCTTTCCGTGCTTGCACCTTTGGCTTGACGACGCCCCTTACGCGACGCTCATCGCCAATGGTGCATTCGAAGGATGTGATAACAGCTCCATCGTAGATAGGGAACACGTGCTTCGCAGCGTCGATGATAATGTCAGAAGGATTGTGAAACTTCTGCACCAGCTCTGTATGAGCGACTGTACCGTCCACAGTCGCCGTCAAAGAAACACTGAGCATCGGTAGACATAGTGTCGCCTCGGGTATCTTTGCGGTGCCAGTTTCGACTTCAGGCTCGGGGTATGGTGATATTGAGTAGGGCCTGTATTCATTTTCAATTCCACGGGTATCTTTAACCGGCGTGAATGAGCCAATATCATCGTATGGCTCGTTATAAGGCGTCGCTTTCGCTACCCAGTGAGAAAAGTGATCGAGGCCACGACCTTGGGCTTTTCTCTTGGGCTTTTTCTGTCGGATTATTGGTGTATCGTCACCCCAGCCTCCCTCGGGCATGGCTAGCAAGTTGCCTGGGGCCGAGAATATGACCCCAGACTTAAGTCGCTGGGTAAAGACGTGACGGCTAGCCATTTTACTGTTTACTTCCTGATTTCGAGTTGGTAGTATGGTAGCGAAATCTCAAGTAGTGCTACTGGCATGTACTAGAAAGAAGGAGAGTTCTGTTCAGTCGTTCTTATCACTCCAACAGTACTGCTTACTCCGTATGCAAATCATCATGCCAAGCGTGTGACTAAGAATTTTCAACCCCCATGTCGCAGCCGCAGTGCTTGCCAGAGTAGGATGGGTGCAAATAATCGCTCAAGGGTGCATGAGGTTGGGCCCAGGAGGCACAATTATACAATTCCCTGGGGATATACTTTACATCTCACTGATGAATCCTATCTCGAACTCGAACAGCATAATTTAATCATATAACTTTATATTCATCTCACTGTGAGCCTGATTTATTGATCTGGATAAATGTGGCTCAAGTGGAGGGCCTCGCGATTGTGTGATGAACGTGCATATTGCATGCATGATAATGGGGTAGGTGGTCTGACCAGCGGGGTCGCTGCCAATCATCGTATAGGATCCTTGTACTCGGACATGCAGGTGTTGAGAGACTCAGTACTCAGTAGGCTGGGATGTACAACTTGTGGATGGGCTGAAACATGGGCTGTGTCGCTGCCTAACGTGACCGCCAGACTCAGCCGCATAAGCACTGCCACTAATGAGCCTGTTTCCCTTGTACCAGCCTGATTATTTTCTTTTTGATCATGTAGCATGCTTCTCGGTAAACCTCTAATGTTCCAGAACTTTCAGTCATGAACCTGATACCCACGAGTACATTGGTAGACGGGGATGTAAGGAGGGTCTTCGATGAACTGGCGGAGGAAATCCTCAATGTTTCGGACCGGATCTTCCCATTTACGTCAACTGTCGATAGTGCTCAGGCGACTTTCCAACTCAGTGAGCGGGCGGTAGTGAGAAACGCCGACTCTGATTCATTTACCGAGGAAAAAATTATCTGCCCGAAGGCTCGTCTCCAAGATATCACGATAGAGAAACCAAAGGTCTTCAAGTGTCGGTGCTGCTGTGTAGGCGAACCGCATGCCGACAGGTTAACCTATAAGCGTGAGTAACCCGAGCATAAACGATTCTATGGACAGATGTTGATTTGAAACTAGTCATAACAGGAAAGAGCCTTCTCACAGAGGAATTAAATCCTGATGGGCAGCGCAAATGGTTTCTTATGGCAGTGAAGCCAGAAACCCCAGAGCTGGTCATTGTGAGATTATCCGGAGTATCGCCAATATGTACAACCGCCCCCTCAAAGATATCAGCTATTGGACTAAATTTGCATAGATTATGAAGATGTTGAGACCGTCTCAAAGAACATTCGCTATCGGGGAATAACTCCCAAGCCTTTTTACGGCTTGAAAGTTCTGGCATGTTGGCCCTCTTCGGTGGGGATGATACAGAAGTAAGTTGTTACCGAATATGGGTCATAATACCTTGGATTTCTCTTGAATGCTGACCTGCATAAGCGACTGGGGTTTTCCTTCTAACAGAATAGTAAAAGCTATATTCCACTCTTCCGACACCTCAACATTGCTTCCAAAGCCGTCACATGGTGAGCTAAAGCACTATGGCGTCTTTCAATCTCCATATACAGGGAAGGACGCAAGTCCAGGGGTTTTGGCGAATTTATTGCCTAGATCCCGCTTCTGTATTTTCTCAAAAAGATCTCAATGGGACTGGAACGCCTGGGTAGTGCGAGGTTGGTCTCACTGCTGTAAGTGGAGTGGCGGTTTGGTGCTGCTACTGACAAGCCTTACTACAGTTAATCTCGATACACGAATATGTCACGAAACCAACCCTCTCGGCAGACTTGTTGTCACTCTTCGGAATTCAACAATAACATATGTCACTGCTCAAAGACATGAGTGGCCTGAGAGTGATGTTGACTTTTATTTCGATCTACGCGAAGGTCGGTCATTCTAACAATGTCACGCAGTCTCTGAGAACTGACTTTTCCATCGATGATAGATGCAGAGCTGTTCGCCGCGTATCTGAAAGCTGCTCAAGCTAGACTGCGTGAGCTGTTCGTTTGTGGCCCTATGGAGAACGAGCAAATTGTGGATTCTCGACTGCTAGATGCTGATTGTAGTCAACGCGCCCAGGCTAACAGTTGGAGCGAATCTCCAATCCCCGCCAAAGGTGACACACGAGCAATAATAAGATGTGTTATGGTACTATCCCAGAGCAATGGAGAGCAGAGGTACAGGGCAATTTTGTCACGAGAGGGATACCATGATACTGTTTGTATCGATTGTAGGGGCTTGCCATCGCATTTCATATATATGCCTCGAGGCTAACAGAGTGATAGTTAAGGACAAAATGCCACTGATATCTCAAAGAGGCCTCTTGAACTCTTTAGAAGACCTTGACATATGGACAAGCGATTATGGCGAGAGCGGCAAGTCTATCGTCACCCGCGCGAGCTGGGAGGAGCTTACTCGACGAGGGACCAAGTCCCGGGACCTAAGAGCAACATTCATCAAGAGGTAAGTATTCCCCAGAAAATCTTGACAAACAGCTTACGGCTTTTGAAGCGAGAACGAGCGGACGGCGGGCGATTGGCTTGATGAAGTAGATGACCTAATCAGAGCTATGAGAGGTGACAAAAAAGAGCCCCACGAACGGGTCAAAATTGCCGTTATCGATTCTGGCCTGCATGATAGGGAGAGAAGTCGTTACCGAGTTGAGTATAAAGACTTCACTGGTGTTCCTACGAATGACTCGTGGCACGGTACCTGCTGTGCTGGGATCATTGAAGGAATGTATGAGGAGGCTCGGCTGTATATCGCAAGGGTCTTTGAGAGGGACCATGCGGATGAGATCGAAGGACCTCTTCGAATGGCGAAAGTCTGTCCCCAAGACCTATGAAGTTGTTGGAGGGTATACTGACTGTTAGATCAGGCTATACACTGGGCTATCGAGCCACCGCGGTCAGTGGATATCATCAGCATCTCCGCTGGTTTCCGCAACTATTCCAAAGAACTCGATGAAGCCGTTACCAAAGCCAAGGCCGCGGGAGTGCTTGTGATAGCCGCAGCTTCAAATTGGCAGAACACAAACACTGTCGCCTTTCCGGCTCGGCATAATCTCAGCACCATGTGCATCTACTCTACTAATACGGGCAATCAGAGCTCGAGCTTTAACCCCGAACCTCGTGCTGACACACAGAACTTTGCAATAGTAGGCGAGGGGTTCCAGCATCCGGATCAGAGGAGGAATGAGCGCATGAGTGGAACTTCAAGTAAGAGCCATATGTCTTGAGAAGAGTTTATTTGCTGACTATAAACAGTGGCAACAGCTGTTGCTGCAGGACTAGCTGCGAGGATAGTGGACTTTTCACGACAGAGTGATAACAAAGGTTCGATCTTTAGAGCACAAGATGTAGGCAAGCTGCCTGGCATGCTGTCAATATTCAGCACTATTTCGAAGCCAGCAGGTAATCTGAGATACATCTCACCACTAGAGCTGCTGCCTTTGAGGCATGGAGTCAGTCGGGAGGCGGATAGACAACGCGTGAGGGAGGTTCTGTCACTAGCAATGGAGAGGGCAAACTAGAAAATGATTCGTATCAAATAACAGAGTATCTAGCCCCAGAAATTGATCTAGTTTGTTGAGTGTCCATCCAAAATAACAACTTCGTCGAGTGCATCATCCTCGACGACCGTGAAGCCCTCCAAGCCTTCGTCGCACAATACATCCTCGACATTGAGCTCACTCTCATCCCCAGCTGCAAACGTAGCTCTCTTGGTATACGGGTCCACTGACCAGTCCTTCATCAGTAATCCTTTGTGGATCTTGGCAAGGCGGATAGCCCAGATGAAATCACCAGGATGCTCTCCAGAAACTCGCTGGGAGGCGATGCGTTGATTGGTGGCTGTGGCTCTCATTGTAGCAACCAACGGAAGGTCACTGTAAAGCATCAATATTAGCTGAGATTTATAGTGAGAAGTGAAACTTACAGTTCTGGACCAATGTCGGCTGCAATGTTGGTCTCCTCGTGCGCTTCACGCTTCCCCGCACGGGCGACCTTGATACCTGTGATCATAAACATGGACCACGAGACCTTTCCCTGGACATGGGCTTTTAACTGGTCTTGCTCCAGACAATCCTGAATATACCCCTTCGTAGGCTGCACGATATACGTATCCAAACGATCATACTCCTCATGACTCTCCACAGTCTTCATGAAAGCAAACTGCAGACTCGCCTTAGCTGTAACGCCCGTAGCAGCGAGAATCGGCGCTCCAGCAGCGAGATTAGTCCCCGGCGACCTCAATCTGGTATCATCCCACGTAAAGTTTAGGGTACTGTTGCTAAAGACGCGCATGCGTGGCGGAAAGGGCAGGATTGAACCATGGTTGAGAGGGAAGTCGAGGGTTTTGAGGTTGGAGACGAAGTGGCCTAGACAGAGAGGGGCAGTAGAATCATCGCCCTCGCCGCTGAGGATGGTGTCCTCTGGGGCAGGGGGATAATCCGTTTGACGGAGCTTGAACCAAACTTTTTCCATTTTTTTATTGCCAAGATGTAAAAGGCGAGATGAGGGGTCTCATGGACAGCCTAGTCGTGGAGCTGAGTAAAATGCAATTGTGAGGCCTCTTGGGGAGAACAAGGCTGTGCTGTGCCACCTGCATAGCCAATTGGCCCTTAATGTGCCTCTGCGTCGATCGTGTGGCATTCGCTGGAACACAGCATTTACAGCCGCTGGAATTCCCAAACACCTTTGCGGCTGGACTAAGTTCTACTCGCTCTCGACTAGATATCGAGATTATTGGTGATTGCCGCCCTAGTACTACAGTCCAACATGATCCGACCCTGGAGATTCATCTTGCTGCATGTAAGCTGCATTATGACCTGGCTTGACCCAATTGAGTAGGCTTTGCGACAAGAAACATACCATATGCCTGTAGTCGTAATCAACAAGCAGAATGAGTCACATACCACGTCTATAGGGCTAACGCTGAGCGGAGTCTTTATCTACCGTTGATCTCTTAATCGCGATGTGTTTTAGTGATTCAGTCATTGAGCCGCTGTGGATATGCCACCGTTGTACGCACCAACCAATCGGATGATTGATCTACGCTTACTTTAGTGAGTCGATCAGTGAGTTAATGTTATTTCTCACTGCATCTGAGCACAAGTCAGATTCATGATGTAATGAAAGCGGACTCATTCAATTGAACATTTACCGAACATTCCCTATTTAACATCACAATCTCGCGGCCTTTCAATAATTCCCGCCTCAGAACACAGCTTCTTGTCGCTTGAGTCCCCCAGAACAACCCCTCAAAGCCCCTCACTGTGCTTCTCAGCACACAATCCACCCTCAATCATGGCCCAATCCACGACTCCAGGCTTCGACAAAGCCTTCGCCCAAACCCTCTGCGATCTCCAAGTCCCCAAAGTCATCAAATTCTCCCCCAACGGCCAGCGACTCTTATACTCCACCAGTCTCATCGGCGGCCACCGCAAAGGCAAAAACGCCGTCTCAACACTCTGGATCGCCTCATCCACCGAACAAAACTCATCCCGTCAACTAACCTCCGGCCTCTTCAACGACACTTCGCCAAAATGGCACCCTGACGGAAACAGAATTGCGTTTCTGTCAGATCGTGCGAAAGTTGGTGAGAGTTCGGCGATCTATATGCTAAGAATGGACGGTGGTGATGCGATTCCTATAACTGATGCTGAGAATGAGGAGGATATTGAGACTTTTTCGTTTTCGCCTGATGGAAAGACCATTGCTTATGTTTCGCCGGATGAGAAATCGGAGGAGGAGAAGGAGAAAAGTGAGAAGGATGAGCCTGATCCTGAAGTCTGGGGCGAGAAATGGGATTTCGCGAGATTGAGACTCGTCGATGTGGAGTCTCACGAGACAAAGGTTCTCGTCGGTGGCGAAACTCACGTTGGCGAGTTTTGTTGGAGTCCTGATGGCAAGGAAATTGCTTTTATGAGTAAGGAGAACCCTCACATCGAAGAGGCGCTGTTGACAGGCACGACCATCTCGACGGTTAATTTTGAGACTGGCAAAGTCACAGAGCTCTGTAAGATCATGAATGAGCCGTATGATCTTATCTGGGCATCTGATGGGCAGGTTTATTTCATCACTGGTGTACCTGTGGATAAAGACTCTGGAGGAAGGGCGGTTTACAAGACTGATCCCAATACCGATACTCGCGGTTTCGTCAAGGTTGCATGTGGTGTTGATGATGATGCTGGAGGTCTTCATGTCGTCGGTGGCAAGGTCCTCGTGAATCGCCAGATTAGGTTTGTCGATGTCATCAGTGAACTTGGAGGTGATGATCTTTTTGATGAGCAGACGGAGCTCTGGGTATATGATGTTTTCATCGACCCAGAGACTGGTACTTCAACTCTAGCAGCAAGTTTGTCAGATGTTGGAACTCCGTATGATATTTTCGTCATCGAGAAAGATAAGGAGGAGATAAAAATCTCCAATCATGGGAAGCCCCTCGCAGGCAAGTCCCTCGGTACATGCACAGTCCTTACCTGCCGATCCACCGGCGATGAAGTCGAGCTCGACGGTCTTTACCTCACCCCAACAAACCCCAACAAAAAGCCCCTCCCAACATTCGTCCTCATACACGGCGGTCCAACATCTCGCGACACCGATAGCTTTGACACAACATGCTTCAACTGGGCGCCATACATCCTCTCAAAGGGCTACGGTGTTCTCCTCCCTCAATATCGCGGCTCAAGCGGGCGCGGTGAGAAATTCGCTTCGTACAGTATGGGAGGACAGGGGAAGTATGACTACGCTGATGTTGTGGCCATCACCGATAACGCCATCAAGAAGGGCTTCGCGGATCCCAAGAAGCTGATTGTTGGGGGCTGGAGCCAAGGTGGTCTTTTGACGTATCTGTGCAGTGTTCGCAATGGTCTCCATGGTCTGGGATGGCGCTTCAATGCAGCTATTGCAGGAGCAGGAGTCTGCGATATCGAAAGTCTTGCACTTACAGCTGATCTTGGCTCAACGTACGAAATTGAACTTGCGGGGGGTGATACGATCTGGACTCTTGACCGCGACGACACGAGGAATCGACAAGGCAGTGCGCTCTGGGAAGTGTCTGCTGCAGTTAAGCATGCTAAAGAAACGGAGGAGATGGTTATCCCGCCTATGCTGATTCTTCACGGTGACAAAGATGAACGATGTCCGTTCTCACAGGCGGAGGGGTTTAGGAGAGCCTTGAGGCACTGGGGATTGAAGTGTGAGTTTGTCAAATTTCCAGGGGAGGGGCATGGGATTGAGCAGCAGAGGTTCTGGTTTGATATGTTTGAGAGGATTGGGAGGTGGTGTGATACGTACATTGGGGATGGGCAGGTGAAGCTGGCGATGAGATGATATTACAGTGGCAGTATGTAGTTGATAATGAATTTGTTTGCCAAGCCCTTTGCTTGTTCTTCTCAGTGGCAGTGAAGATAGTCGCACGTTCTAGCAGTCAGATGCGAACAGAACGACAGTGGCAGAAACCTCTTCTCGCAGTGTCTCTACACCAGAACAATGAACACTCTGACTTACCATTCACTCTACAATGTCCCTTAATAAGAAACCAAGCCCATTCCTAGAATCCTATCCCAACTCAAACCTTTCATCCATCTCCAAAGTCTCATCTCGAGCCAACCCAGCATCTACCATCATACCAAACTCAACACCCATCAACATAAGAGTCAAAAACAACTTCCCTCGCTATCATGCCTCACCCTCTTCTTCAGATTGAAACCGATCACACCACCCCTTCCCCCATCACCACCACTC
>JABEVY010000151.1:0-121954 GCA_013364935.1 Fusarium anthophilum | reverse complement strand
GATTATAGTTATACTATAAAGAAAAGAGCTTTAAAATTCTAAATATAATAGTATAGGTAATTAAGTAAAATTAATAAAGGCTTATATGAATATTACTTTAGTATATAAATGTAACCTTAGAATAGTAAGTACAAGCTTGGTAACTCGCTTAAGAAATCCCCCTACTCAAATTTTTAATCAGATTCAGCTAAACTGACTCGAGACCCGTGAATCAAGCCAAGGTATGGAGCAAATATGGAACGTTTTCGTCACGTCCTGATTCGCAATTAGGTATATGCCGAGAAGATAATTGGCGCGATTGTGGAATCGCCAGGCGTACAGGGTAGTAAGGACCACATTTAAGGTTCATTCATTATATTCCAGGCCTACCTCCACATATCTTCATACTTCTACCGACTTAGTTGTAGTTAGGTTCCCTACTTGGCCCCGCCTTTTCCTTCTCTGCTGATGTCGTACTTCCATGATGCTCTTTGGCTCCAAGCTCAAGGTCTTGACTGTGTAGGGACTCTCCTCTGCCTTGTATACTTCCTGACCCATGTGCATGGGCTTCGCATGGGCCAAGAACATAGGCGTCTTCTCCGTGGACTGCGTCATCTCCCAATAGCAGTTGTTCTTCTGTCATTCTCAGTGGAATTCGCAGTACATGCTTAATAAAGAGCATGATGAGGCTGGTCCAGACAAGGTTCCAGCCGATTATGAAGCACGCGCCCGCCATTTGATATCCAAGCTGCATACCATTACCAGCGATTGCTCCTCCGGGATTGGTCAGACCAAAGGCTGCGCAACCATCCACAGTAGCCCAAAGACCAGTGCCAAAACCTCCAACAACACCAGCCACCATGTGAGTGTGCATAACACCAAGTGTGTCGTCAAAGTTACGCTCCAGGAAGGTCATCTTCTTAGCCAAGATATTCATGGTGAACCACGGGACGGAGCCCGAACCAACACCAAGAAGGATTGCGCCCCAGCCTGCCACAACGCCAGCGGCTGGGGTGATGGCAACAAGCCCAGTGATCATTCCCTGCACGGCTCCGATGACGGAAGGCTTCTTGAAGTATGCAATGTCCAGGCCCGTCCAGACAAGTAGTGAGACAGCAGTGCAAAGATTTGTGTTCAATACAGCGACTCCTGCGTCAGCAGATGCTGCGTAAGGATCACCACCGTTGAAGCCGTTCCAGCCAACCCAGAGAATACCCGCTCCGATGAGAACTGCCAGAATGTTGCTTGGTCTGGCATCTGCGCGGTCACTGCTGAGTCGTGGTCCGATCCAGTAGCTACCGATAAATCCTGCTGTGCCCGACGAGAGATGGATGACATATCCTCCAGAGTAGTCGATAACACCGAGCTTGAAGAGGAAACCTCCTCCCCAGATCGAATAAGCGCCAACAGTGTAACAAAGAGTTAGCCACAGAGGAACGTATATCATCCAAGCGTAGAAGTTCATTCGACCGAGGAAAGCTCCAGCAGTAATGACCAAGGTGATGGCGGCGAATACGAATTGGAAGTAAACCATAGTGGCCATGGGGAATTGCTGACCGACGCCGATGGATGGAAGGTATGATTGTTTCAGCATCGTGTCAATGCCGAGTACATTTCCGGGTTTGGCAACAAATGGGAGCATATACTCTCCAAAGGAAGCCTTGTATCCCCAAAGAACCCAACAGAGCAGCACCGAGGCAAATGCGTATAGGGCCATGAAGGCGCTGTTGATGGCCCATTTTCGTTTCATGATTCCTGCATAGAGGACTAGGAGACCGGGGATCGATTGCAGGGCTACGAGGGAAGCCGCTGTGAGTTGCCAGGCGTTGTCACCTAGGCAAAGTCAGCCATTGAATACTTAAGAGAGAGACATTTGCCCTCTCGCATGATGATGTAGTGTCCAACTACTTACCACTTCCAACACCGGCTTTGGGGTCTGGTGTCCACCAAACGACGGACGACGCCGCGGCAGCTGCCGAGGCCGTGGTAGTTGCCATAGCTCACGGACGGATCTGGCAGATATAGGAGTCCAGGTCTCAACAATAGCGTTTGGAGGTTTGAAGAAGAGCTGTAAATGACGGTGTCTAGATGAAGTATTTGTTTTAATTCTGTTTCGGGAATTTGAGCATGTTGATCAGGTCTATTATAATCAAGGCCAATGATATGTCAAGTGCTTGAGAGTGTAAATTTACGTAAATTGAAAATCACCAAGATTGTCGATAAGAATTATCAGAAGGGTGCAACGTGGGTTTGTGCCGAGTTGCCGCGACTGTGTGGTATGTTGAGCTTCTAAACCTGAACAAGGTTATCGCAGCATTATGGTTGGCGACTGTTTGCGGAACAGCTGCCAAGCTAATAAAAGCAGAGCAAGCGTGAAGAATACGTCAGAAAATAACCGTAATTGTGGGTGTGACCTTTCGAGGTTGGAATCTTTAGACCGAATTCGAGGGTATCTCAGTCTCTTGGCGCTGATACTGCGTCAAGTTGTTGAATCGCATGACTTCTGTAGGCCAGTCGGATGTATGATCAGATTGCCCATGGGGAAGTGCCTTGGCAAAAGCTTGTATGACTCTAATAATAGATTCGGGCACGTACGTATGATGTTCATAAATTGCTCAAGACCTAAGGTACCCTGTAAAGATATCTTATCAGTATCTCGGCTTAGACGGCAGCTGCATCGTGGCTACACGAGAAGCTAGTCTAGACATTGACCCTGCTGTGGCTTGTAGAATGATAAGATACATCAAATGAGAGTTTATCAAACTATCTGATAAGATAGGAAGTCTATCGGCGATGGATGGTATGCCGCCCAGGGGGATGCGATTGGGCCAGTGAACGGGGTTTGCCTTATCTGGCGCTAACACAAACTAGCTCCCCAAAGCCGATCTTGCCGAGTCGACACGAATGCATCCTACTAGTCTCATCGTTGATGATCTAATTGAGCCAAGCTATAATATTCTCTTATTTATTCTTATTTCCTCTTGTTTAAGTTAGATATGGCTAGAGATTGGCAATGCATTGTAATTTATTGTCTAAGTTCTAAACACAGGACTATAATCCTCCACAGTATCAAATTGTAGAAAAACTAATTTAGCCATAACATAAAAGAGAGTTTCGCGACAGCACTACTGCAGCTCACAGTCCGCAGTACATCAACCTACTATAATAATGACTTGAGTGATAGGACAATTTCTCTTCTTACTTATAATTGTTTACTTCCACTTAAGTACAAAGTACGTTCCAATGCCTTTTGTAACTCATCTCTATGTCCATCCTTCCTCCATTCGCCTCGCCATGCAATAAATCCATCAGGTCTGACCAGGATAGCCTCGCCTTCAGAGATCCTACAAATATGACTGAAAGTGCCTTCAGAATCCCTGACGGTACCAGTGTCCGTGTTGATACTGTAAGAGTCTATCTCAAGTGTCATACCTTTGGCCGCTTCGATCCATGGTGATGATTGACCAGTGGTCAAAAGAACGAAATTCGTCTTAATCAAGTCCAAGGTAGATATTTGGGAACCGTCTCGTGAAAGTAGCACATGCGGGAGTCGGCTTCCTGGCAATACAAGTGGTGCATGCGGGTCCTCGTACTGGTCGCCGTTGGGATTTTGTATGTGCGCAGCAGCAGCAGAAGGGTAACGATATCCTATCTCGCATACAATGTCGGGAAGTTCTGGCTCATCTGGGACCGTGCGAAACACTCGTTTCTGAAGCCTTGAGTAGGCTTGGCGCATCAGAAGTCCAGCTACTGGCCGTCGCTCAGCATCATAGGTTCGGAGAAGCGCAGCGCTAGCTTTTTCTCTTAGAACATACGCAAGCTTCCATGCCAGGTTGTGGACATCCTAAGTAAGTCAGCATTATTGAAAACTTTCTGATAAGCTGGAAATTAAATTACCTGTATACCGGTGTTACCACCCATCCCACCAGTTGGGGGCATTACATGTGCTGCGTCTCCTGCAATAAAGACACGGCCATTTGCGCTCATGAAGCGCTCGGCATTGAAGGCCGCTACCGACCAGTATGAAATAGAGTCGACCTTGATATCGATGTCGTCCTCAATACCGCTTGCCTCCTTGAAGTATCGCTTCGCGTCTCGTTCAGAGACTGAGTCTGGAGAAAAGGACTTTTTATCGCCTGCTCGTGTGACTATCATAAACCCAGCCTTGCCTCCGCTCTCCAAGCGAAAGCCAGCATCGATAGCAGGGTTAGAAATATAGGTAACACCGTGCTTAGCACGAGTTCCGAGGTATGGCGTTAGATCGGCTTTGAAGTTAATAGAAATACTCTCGCCGAGCACTCCCGGACCTTGCCATTCGATACCCTCTTTCCTCCTTGTTGCACTCCTGTTTCCATCGCAGGAAACTAAATACTTGGTCTTGACTTTTCTGTAACTCTTAGACTGAACGTTTTGCACCACGACGAGTACACCATCTGATAGCTCCTCATAATGAACGACGGTCTCGCTAAATTCCTGAGCGGCACCAAATTCCTTTGCCCTTTTGCGCAGAAGCGGCTCAAACATGTTCTGCGTCAGCCATAAGCGGCGACTCGGGCTGGCCTTGGCTACTTCTGCTGGGTCACTTTCTTGCATGCTTGCCAGGACCTTGCCTCCTACCAGCTTCTCGACAATGATCATCCCAGCGTCAAGATCAAAGTTTGAAGCGCTTTCTGAACGGAGTTCATCCTCCAGGCCTAGCTGGCGGAATATCTCGACGGAGCGCAGGAGAAATAAGGCTGCGCGGGGGTGGATGGCAGTGGAAGGATGGCGGTCGAAGGATACTGACTTGATACTAGAAATGTTTAGCAAGGTTGGCATAGGAGTTGAGTGATGGAGCCTCACCCATGGTAGCCTAGTAGAACGCCCAAAGTCATTCCTACCATACTTGACCCGATGATAATAACGGGCCATTCTTCTGGCTCTAGCGGAATCTTTGAATGATCAAATGATCCAAATTCAAACAAAGTTCTCTGACCCTGGGCGATTGGAATTGTATCATCGACTTGGCTGGGTCCGTTAGAGCTGGGATAAACATTATCGGAGGGCATTTTGGGCTATTTCTTAAGGTTGAATGACACTGAAACTGCTACTACGTGAGTCTGAAGGAAATAAAAGTAAGAAGGCCTCTTTTATCCTCTATCAATGCTTGCCATATGTAGCAGCGGTTGCGAGATTCTACAGGCTAGGAGTAGCGGCAATCACAATATGCCATGCCGTGCCGTGGTCGGTAGTTACATTCTCCACTTTCACCGACTCCACATCCCGAATGCTCCTCCACTCCTCCACACTCTGGGTCAAGGTTCCGCTATATAGCCTAGAGCCTTGATCCCTAAAATCTAATCCTAGGTATCATCTAAGAACCAAGACCAGTTCTTTTTGTTCCCTAAGCCGAATCTTACTAGACACTCTTACGGCACCGATTCGTAGTACAGTGACCAAATGCTACAAGGATGGCTCTCACTTTATATGGATCACGCCAATCAACATGCAGTCAAAGGGTGTTGTTGGTTCTTTCAGAACTAAATATAACCGACTACCAACTGTCTAACATCGACATGCAGAAAGGGGAGCATCTTGTAGGAAGCCTTATATCCATGATTGTGCCGTTACTTATCCTCTTTAGGAACCCAATTATGTGCAAGAATTCCATCCGTTCGGACGAATCCCAGTTCTTGACGATAACGGCACTCGACTATTCGAGTCTAGGGCGATTTGCGACTACTTGGTAGCAAAGTACGGGCCAAGTAGCCCTTTACATAGGCGAACGGACCAAAACATTGCGGACCTGGCAACTTACGAGGAAGCGGCTAGCGTTGAGTACTCTTACTTTGACCCTACAGTGAAAACTTTGGCATACGAGAAAATCTTCAAAGGGTACTTAAGGCTTGAAATATTTTTCATCTAACACGTCGCACTGACACGGGACAGGTTTATGGGGCGAGGCGATCCTGACAGGGCCACAGTCGAGAGACTGGAAATCGACTTGGCCAAGGTCTTAGAACACTACGAAAAAGTCCTTTCTCATAGCGAGTACCTTGCCGGAAATGTGAGTTATCTTTACCATTTGAGCAGAATTCCTGTTAATTGTTCTTAGCAATTTTCGTTGGTTGATTTATATCACATCCCTTGGTTTCAGTTCCTGCCGCGTTTGGGGTTGCAAGATGAGATCACGAAAAGACCGGCATTGAGCGCATGGTGGACGCGCGTTAGCGACAGACCAGCGTGCAAAGATTTGACAGCGTCTCATTAGAAAGGCAACCAGATATACCGCGATAGGCTTTATCATCAAATGCTGGCTGGCTATGCTATCTTGAGGCCAGTTTTACCCTTGCGCACTCAGACGTGGCTATGGAGCCTCTTACATGTTTCTACCGCCACATATTGACTCAAGCAGGTGGTACAGGCCATAAATCTACCCTGAAAATCTCAAGAAATCATCGCCGAGCTACCGTTTTGTATTCTTTCAACGTAAATAAGGTTTTTATTAGCTGCCTGCAGTAATCTAGGGTACACCGCCCCGCACAATATTTGTGCTTCCTTCAGAAAAGAGCAGTAGAGGGAGTCGCAAATGAAAAAGAACTTGCCAAGGGCTTTACGGTGACTTAAGACTGTTGTAGAATTTAGTTTTCCCGTAAGGATGATACATCTTTAAACTAAACCGTTGATCATAACAGTTACGAACCGGCCGAAATCAATGTCCCTTCATTCTATGGAGCATGTCAATAATCTCAACCGTCGAACGCTAGGTATGGTAGTATGCATATCTAAGCTGCTGCCATGTTTATCTTGGAAGTCCTGAAAACTAGACAGCTGGCAAGATGGGCCATGGTGCATGTATAGCAGGTGGTACACAGTCATATAGAGTTCTGTTATCCCGCCCGACCGCACTGTGTACGGCATGATTTGGGTGCTATTTCCATGGCTCGATGTGGGAAACAGTGGCATTGCGTAAGTGGAGAACTATGCGCGGGAAATCTATCGGCAATATAGGAGTGGAGATGGACTTCTTCAACGCCGCGTTCTCCGGCCGGATTCTCCTCGAACTATATTTTCTATTGCTCCTCCACATTTCCGGCATCTCCTCCACCTCCGAAGAACAACTACTGGCACTGGGAATACCCTTGCGTAGATATTAGCAAGTGGATTATATCAAAATCTGATAGAGTACTCACAATCGTTAATCTTGACGCATTTGAATGAACTTGCGCACTGTTCCCGTTAATAAAACCCCACAGGAGCCTTGATAGTTTGGCTACTTACTTGTTTGGGACCTGTCCAACCTATACCACCACATTGACCCCACTGAGGAGAAACCTCCGAGCTACCAGTATCTGTAGGTGTTGTGGCGGTAGTAGTGGATGAAGGCTTTACTGGATCCTGGGACTTTGTTAGGTGATGCACAATGAGGACGATGCTGACAGTGATGTGGCTTACAGCGAAACCAAACCACTTCAGGTCTTCTTCTGGGAATACGTCAATCGAATGATTAATACCCTGGCCCAAGAAGGTCTATACGCAATGTCAGCCATGTTTTTAACAGTGAGATTCGTGTTTATCTTACCTGTAGCTTATCGCCAAAAGTGTATCTGGTATACGGGCTCCGTGGGAAGTTAGGCGTCGTGGATTGCGGGTCAGTTGAATAACCAAACACGCCGGTCCATTGTTTAATGGTTTCGTAGTAGTTCTGCACATTCAAAACCTGATCTACCGACCCGTGATAGATCTGCATTTTGGGTCGTGATCCAGTATATCCAGGATACATATCCTTCACAACATTGGCCCACTGATTTTGGGTGTAGATTGACTGGCCGGTGGCACATGTTGAGTTCCAGAAATCGGGAATATTATCTGCGCTCTTGAAGCAACCGGCTGGGACACCTGTGTACACGTGTAAGACGGGTGATGTAAGCATTGGATGTCAGGCGCGTCAACTCACCTGCATATGCAATTCCTGCTGCAAAGATATCAGGGTAGGTTGCGGCCATAACATTCTGTATCTATATTAGCTTGCTCCTGTCAAGAGACCTCTTTGGCACATACGGTCATCATAGCTCCCGAAGAGGTGCCTGTAACAAAGGTTTTACTCTTATCAGTATTGTATTCCTTGGTGATATACCTGACCATATTGGCTATTGAGGTGCTAGCACCGCCGCCGTCGTGAGTCAAGGTCATCTTTGATGCTACATCCCAGCAGTTATCCTGAGTATATGGCGTCTGAGGGTAGATAACAATAAAGCCATATGTCTCGGCGTAGCGTGCCCATTGAGTACCCTGGTAGTATGCTTGGGCGCTACCAGTACACCAATGGATACCGACGACTATGCCAGGACTCGAAGCTAGCGTCTTTGGAACATACAGCCACATTCGAGTACCAGTGGGGTTATCGCCATAGTTGGTGACCTCAGTAAAGGTAGACCTGGGGACAACCTCTGCAGCGAGAGTTAAGTGAAGAAGAGTTAGCAGCCAGAGGCTGATGTAGGCTGTTAACTTCATCGTAACAGGAGAGAGCGCTTGATTGAAATGCTTGTCACATAAAGATTCTTGACGACGGCGGTGGCGTATTTAAAGAAAAATACACATCGCGTGGAATTTACATACCTTACCTGGTCGTTCGGATCATTAGCTTCCGTGTCTCTTTTCGCCAAGATGCCAGATGCGGAGTTTACTACGAATTTTGGTAAAAAAGCTTAACCTTATACGCGGAAGTTACCCCCATAGAACTGTATGATCATCGGCTTTATGGTACGAATTTGGTCTTGAGTGGTGCTATGCAGGTATGTACACGGAGCTCTCTCTTTGGAGAATGAGTCCTGGACTCCAGCTTACATCATTTGAGACTTAATGCTGCGATTGGGGTGCGGGGTCAGGCAGAATATGCATAATTCACGCCTCACCTTTCCATATTCAGACACGGAACCAGCAGAGACTTTTCCGTCATTGGCGGATTTTGGAAAAGATCTGCTCCCGCATTAAAGCTCAATATGGTAACACGAACAGGTACACCGGCCCCGAACCTCCGGACGACCAGTATACAAGTATAGTGAGACATTTCCGGAGATATCATGACTAAGAGGCAGATGCATTCCCAGCGCTGGAGCTATGCGCTATGGTGTTTGCGACAGAAGATACTGTACATATAGTTAATATTCTTATATGAGAGGGATGAGAAGTCTATAAAATCTTAATAAGTAGAGAAATCTATCTTCTATAAATATGGATAGAGCCAGAGCTCCTAATTTATTTAATACTATTTTCAAGCTCCTTCTATCTTTATACTTTTTAAATTAATACATGCCTCTTTTTATAATATTTATATTTTGCTATATTAACTCTTTAGTCCAAAACTAACTTAAGTAAGTAATATAAGGTTCACTATGTACAGTTCCGTGATAGTAAAATTATCTCTTTACATACTGTCAGTAGCTAAGGACGAAAGAGCTAGACTAAAGAATAAGACAACAAGAGATATTGTATTGAGGCTATCAGCCAATTGATCGGGATATAATTGTAATTTTACGTCGTCACAGCCTCACAAGGTAGATTCCAAGGCTGAGCAAGCACAGCCACACTAGACTAGCGAGTCCCGATAAATATTGTCCAGGCTTCATTGCTTCTCCAATATCACGCACAGTCAAAACAGGCGCCCTAAAATCCTGCTTCCTCTATAGCTCTAATGCCTCAAACTCGATCCCATGATCAGAAAACCGAAGATCGAGGCGATGCGCCAGCCGCCTCCAACGCAACGCAATGGCACTTGGTTCCAGAAAATGCGCAGCATGTGTTAGAATATCCAGCGATCGATTTGCAGAGCCACCAAATAAGAATCCTACATCTCCTCCCAGGAACCTACAACGACCCTTTGCGCTGTGTCTTGCGCACTAAATTTCTCGATGCAGGCCCTAGATACCAAGCGCTGTCATATGTATGGGGAGATCCTCTCGACTGCCGTTCCATTGAGGTTGATGGTAGACAAAGAAATGTCACAATCAACCTGTTCAACGCTCTTCGTCGATTACGATACCCAAAGAGCGAGCGACGTCTCTGGGTGGACGCGCTATGCATTAATCAAGATAACGATGTCGAGAAGTCTCATCAAGTCAAGCTCATGAGCAAAATCTACACGCGCACAACGGAAGCAATACTCTGGTTAGGCGACTTCTCCGACGGGATAAATGCAACACCTAACTGTATCCCTCGGGAGACAGTCATGAAGGCTTTCGATTTACTCAAATATATGGCCAGAGACTCTTATGGCTGTGCCAGGTCGGACAGTGACCCAAACACGGAATTAATCAGTGGCGGCTCTGAAGCTTTGTCTTGTTTGTTCCAATTACCTTGGTGGCATCGCGCTTGGACCGTGCAGGAAACAGTTCTTCCTGCAGATGCCACCGTGGTATGCGGTACAGCACAATTGCCATTTTCTTTGTTCGTAGCGGCGCATAAGAACTCCCTTTATCACTACTTCCTCAATTGCTGCAAGCGGGTTGTCGTGCCCAGCTCATTCCGGAGCCAGCTACGGAAACTCGTCTACGCTAAGGAACAACTCCGAGAAAAGACAATATTCATGGGCCATGTGTTGAATGATTTCAGGGATCGAAATACGGCTGACCCGAGGGATAAGATGTATGCCTATCTTGGTCTTGGAAGTAATATCTCAGCAGATTATACCCTACCACATGAAGAGGCTTTCACCCTTGGGGTGAGATCCATCATCGAAGAGTCCGGTACACTTGAGATTATACTAAGAGCCGCCGAGGTTGACCGTTCTCTTAGTCTACCGACTTGGGTTCCAGACTGGTCTACCGATATTGTCAGCCAAGGTGATGGTTTTGAGCTAACCTGGTATCATCTGCATAGGCAATACGCTGCCTGTGGAGATAAGAAAGTCCAGACCAGGACATCGTATTCGCATAGGGTCTTGGACCTACGAGGCTTGATTTTGGGACCGATCATCGAACTGGGAGATGTTCTGGATAGTGTTGGCAGCATGAAGAAAATGGTTGATAGGTGGCAGGCCCGGTCGGGCGACGAGTACCCTCAAGGGGGGACATACCAGGAAGTGTCATGGCGTACACTCCTGTGCGATATGAGGCATGGACAGGTGTTTTACGAACGACTTGGAAAAACAGATAATGCGGAAGCAATGGTCCTCAACGAATTCGAGCAAAGCCCCAGTGGCGCCAGCCTCAAAGCTTTCAACAAGAGGGGGTTTATCACAGAGACAGGTATGATTGGAATTAGCAATCGTGATATCAAAGTAGGGGACTTCATCTCTCTCTTGAGTGGAAGCAAAATGCCTTTTATACTAAGACAGATCCGGAGTGAAGAAGGTGGTGTTGCTTATCAGTATATTGGACAAGCCTATGTTCATGGGGTTATGGATGGTGAGGTTATGGATAAAAACCCAGTGTCCGAGTGGATTAGCCTTATTTAAGACAGTATTTAGTATATAATGTCTCTTAAAGTATGATCCCCAAGTTCAAAAGCATGAGAAGTAACAACTTGTTAGCTAGATGTGTGATTTAAAGTTAAGACTTGTGGCTGAAAGCTTGAATCAACAGACAGAACTTTGTTAAGGAATACACATTAAGAAATACTATTTAATTCAAGTCCCTCTCCTTTGTAACCTTCCTATTCACATCCTTTAGAGGTCTCTCATTGATGTGCAGGGCTCAAAGCTTACCATGCGCAGTAAAGTCTAATCAATACTTCTCAATACTAAGGTGGACTAAAACTCTCTGTTGGTTCCACATCCAGTGAGTCGCTCAAAGTCGTCACACATCGCCGAGTGTGTGTCTTGGATAGTCCTAGAGATTATAAGTCAGACAAGAATCCAGTCAGAATCAGGTATACAGACTTATGTCCTGCGGGACCTCGGGCCACGCTTGCATCAATGTAGTATTTTCCATCATTGCTCCAGAAGCATTGGACATTTGTGAGATAGAATGCATTATACCCTGCCTCGCAGTAAAGTTGGAGGTGTTTATCGTTGCAAGGGGCAGTAATAAGCCACATTCGGTATCGATCCAAACCGGACTCTACCCACACTGTGGTATAATGGACTGTCAATGAACAGTCTGCCCGCTTGTCCATTTCAGAACCTGATATACAGTTAATACATGAATAGCTTCAAAGTTGGGCAGGCAACTTGCCAGTGGATAGATAGGGAGTAGGGTTAGCCATAGCTCCGGTAATGGAGGAGATGGCTAAAGCAGCCTGGGCGAGGAGAGTAAATTTCATGTTAATTAGGAATGAATGAGATAAGGATGCTAGATGCTAGATGCTGGATGGATGGTAAGAGAGTAACGACAGACGCAGCAGTGGAATTAGGCCTCGAATTTATAGTCCATTTACTACGATCAAGTTCTTGAAACTTGCCCCAACTCATTCAGGACTCGTAACAGTACATACGAGTTACTTCCCTTCGCACGCCGTTAGTTACCTCATCTAGTAAACCGAGAATCGTTATTAAAGGGCTGAAGGCATTCGTGTGACTGTCTTCCTTCTACGGGCTGCGATACGGTGCATTTATTTCGATAGGCGGTCGCAATGCCAGATAGGGGATGGACTGAGATTCGAATGGGCCTCTTTTGATAGTGGATAGTAGTAGTCAGCTTTTGAAAGTCCAGAGATCACAGATTATGTGGAATATTCGCAAAGCATAGGCTTAGTGCTGATTTATTACCGAATGAATGTAACTTCAGAACCACAATTCATTGCGGTGTACCTTGTTGAGCCGCTCAAGGGGAATAGTTTAATGGAGTAGCCTCGCCTCATGCTCCATATATCTTAAGATAGGGCAGTCGGGTACCTGATCGAAAGGCCCGATAGTGACACCGCCGCACGAGATGGACGGTCAGGTTCATCGAGAGTCCTCATTCTACAATGATCACGCGCGCCTAACGATGGATATTAGATTTGAACCGGGCCCAAGCAACTGGGAATAATTATAAATGGAATGTATTCCAACTCTATACCTAACTCACAAGTATATTCAGTATTCATTCAACTTTCTTATCCAACTCCACCAAAATGAAGTTCCCAATCTTTACTCTCGCTACCGCTGTTCCTGCTCTAGCTGCGACTGTTCCTGCTTCTGCTAATACTGCCGAAGGTATGTTCTGTTACCTTATCGAAGAACAGGTCGTTCAGTACTAAATATCACTCTCAGTCAAGCGTGCCAACTGCAAGTTGACCCTTCAATGGATTTCCAACTGGACTGAAGCTGCCTTGAGAAGATATAGAGTCCAGCTCATCACAAGCCCTCGAAATGATGCCCATCTTGACAAGTATTGCGATCTGTTCAAGCAGGGTTCGTCTGGGTATCAGAATGTGCAATGCTTCTGGACAAATGGAATGTATGTGATCGATGATAGTGAAGGTGAAGGCTCTCCTGGTCATGAGTAAGTAACATATTTACCTTCGACTTTCTCTATCATATCTAACTTGATAACTTGCAGTTTGTATCTGGAGGATTTCAACTGCACAGCTCGTTATTTCGAACTTATCACTGGCTGCGATACTGTTCGAAACCTCTAGCCTTAGTGACGCATTGCATTTAGGTTGAAAGGAGAGCGTTCTGCATGCTGAAAATAAGGATATCGAGACGGACATTAAATTCACCGGAGAATATGTTGAATATTGTACCATAAGGCGCGTGATATGAGCATCAGCTGTCACGCCTATCAACTTAAGATAACACTCTTGAAAGATTCCAACACCGGATCTGGTTTTTCTTGAGATGGAAAAATTGACAGAAATAACATCAAAAAGTACAGTGTTTCTCCAAACCTGTGTCGTAGATAATTTCGTGACAGGATACGCCATTGGCCTTGACTGCAAGCATAGACATGTAACCTCATTCCTAAGATTTGAAACTCTTAAACGGGCAGGTAGACAAATCCTGACTTTCCAAACCACTTATCGTTGCAGCCATAGAATCCATTCCCTTGCCCTCCTGTGGCTGCGGACCGATTGTCGTCAAGTCATATCCTTGAGGCCTGAATTTATCCGACACTGATTCTGGGATCTTTCCTCCTAGCACCCGAATGATTTGTGCACTAGGGCCATGAGTGGTCCACCAGCTAGGTTTGGTATACCATGGCTCCGCGCTGAAATGCGTAAGGTTATAGAGCCCAGTATCTGGATTTGGTGACTTGGCAATCGCTTTGGAAGCGAGAAAGGCTGGTCTTGGTAGGCTAAAGTGACGTAGAGCCAAGCGCCGTAGCGTCTTGAAGCCTGACAGGACGAATCTGAGGACAAGCCCGGTGGATTCAATCCTAATAAGGGAACACATCAGTCAGCTAAGCTTTAAGAAATATCATCTTTCGACTCACCCGAGACTCTCCCTCATGACGTCGCCGAGCTCAAACCCAATAATCTTCCTCAGCAGTGTTGTCAACCTTGGAGTGAGCCTCGGGAATAGTCCGTCAACATACACTCGCACATATCTGTCATTTGCCTCGGTTGGAAGTGCCACATTTTCTTCATAACGCAGTGTCCAATCACGCAGCTCAGTAGCGAAGTGTATTCCATCCGTCCAACCCGTGGAGCTCGAGGGAAGAGGTTTGAAAGGGATCTCCATATCGTGACCAAGAGCCATGTGGACTACCCCAACAGCACATTTCTCGACATCTGACAGAGGACGCCACTCCTCGCTTTCTAAAATGCGGAATATTTCGACGACACTCGAGCCTAGTGTATGGAGTAGATCTTCATCTAGGATCTTACCAGCCTGGCGGTAGCGGGAGTGTAGATAGTTCATGCGAGCGACAGCCGTTTGGTATCGGGATGATAATCGGCTGTTGTGCTGTACTTCTCGGATCAGGATCTCAGTGTCGACAACACGCTTCCCGCCGTTTCTTGCGTTATTCTGTCCCGTGACAGCAAAGAGCTTGGACATTGTGGGGATACCCCCAGCCTAGAAGATACGATCAGCCCATGGTCAAATCTTGTATAGAGTTCAATTATGCAGGCAGAACGTTCAACATACTTTGAGGAGGGAGATAGTTCGAGCTTTCATAAAAGCGCAAGGAAATTCGAGCTCCTGCAGCTGCATCATAATACTGTGCGCCTCGGGAACAGTCATGGATGACAGCGGCCTGTCCTTTCCCAAAACAGTCAAGATGCGGTCTCTGCGTCGGAACCGTAGGAACTTGACTGCGGCTAAATACATAAGGAAAAGGAGGATGTAAGTCCACATACTTAAAAAGGGTCTGCGATTCGGAACGGGGAACAGAGAGCGTCTCAATGCAGTTGTACTGATCAAGGAAGGTAACAAATGTGTCCACAAAAGGGGATGCTCAAGAATACATGTCCAGTTCTTAAGGCATGTCCTCTTGAAATAAATACTTTTATAGTGTATGTAATGTAGTAGAATGAGATTGTAAGAAACAAGGTTTTAACGCGACCTCGCAAGCTAGACTGGAAATGTGTTTGCCTCCTTGAGAGTTGCAGACATATAGCTCCAAGCTAATATAATTACATCTGAGTCTTACATAGCATTCCCGTCTTATTCATTCCTCAGCCTGGGTCTAGTTTGAACACCTGTAATAATTATTACAGGGCATTGCTTCTTCTTGCAGCTTATGTTACAGAGCTGTAAAAAGCCCAAGACTGTTTAATCTTGAAACAGTAGAACTCTTTACGTGGATTTTAAACTGTGCTTATAATATTTTGTGCAGTGGACAACCGGAGACCCCAGTTCTCAACATTGCCATACGACATTGCCAACCCAATGTATGTGGTCTGTTGAGTAGCTTCCCTAAGTGCCCCACTTACTGCCTCGGCTGACAAGGATTGGCTAGAAACCGTCCTCAAATGTTATTTTGTGGGGTTAACCATATGGCCAGCAAATAGCTACGTAGGTATTATATGGACTTCGGGCTTGGATTTCTCCGCAGTACGAGATACCATCTCCCCGTCAAAGCCGTGGTGACGTGGCCGTTGGGAAACAGTCTCAACTGCCGAACCCATAGACCCAAGATGTTCCTTGGTAATATCTACAGTTGTGACTTGTGGCTGAGAGCTTAAATCGGCACAGAGAACTTAGTTCCTCGGCTCCCCACATTATCCCCGCAACTACTGATACCCTGTGGCAGACGAAAGATTCCCAGGAAACAATAAATTCAAAGGCCTGTCCTTCCCCGAAGACATCAGAGCTTTGCACCGAGCACCCAATTTTACAACTATATCATGGAAAGCATGCCTGAGGCCCCCAATTCCGTTATCATCAACCGGGAGACCGGCGCCGCGAAACGGCTGGGCGAAAAGGCACCCGTCACTGCCCACCTGCAGAAGCTTATCGATGACACACTATCAAACGGTTATGTTATAATCCCCAACGCCTTTACCAATGCCGAGATTGAAGAAGCGAACACAGAGCTACGGCGTCTTGCGTCTAGCCCGGAGGGCGGCCCAGCCGTCTCTGGAGGTCGCAACAGGTTCGAAGGGCTTAGAACGAATCGTATTTACGCTCTACTCAACAAATCCAGAGTCTTTGACAAATTTGTACTTCATCCTGATATTCTCGGTCTCAATGAGTATTTTCTGGACCAAGGCTTCCTTCTGAATGCATTCCATAGCATCAATATCCAACCAGGAGAAGCGCCCCAAACAATTCATCACGATGATGGCTTTATCACGATACCACGTCCGCATCGTCCCTTTGGGACCGTATGTACTTTGCTTCATTTGGTTTCATAATGACTGACTAGAATAGGCGATTATGGTTGCACTGGATTCTTACACAGAAACAAATGGCGCTACGGTCGTTGTTCCCAAGTCGCACACATGGGACTCGAGCCACGTCCCGACGCCCGAGGAAGCACAGGCTGTTATTATGGAAAAAGGAAGCGTGGTTTACTTTCTAGGTACTCTATGGCACGGAGGGGGCAAGAATGTATCTGAGAAAGAGCGGAGAGCACTCACGGTTCAATATTGCCAGCCATGGGTTCGTCCACTGGAGAATCAGATCTTGGCGGTAGATTGGGAGAAGCTGAACGAGATCCCGCCTCGATTGGTCGACATGCTGGGATATCAGGTTGGGGCTCCTTTTGTAGGTTATGTAGATGGGATCAGCCCCAGAAGGGCCGTTGAACGGAGGATGAGGGCAAGCCAAGCGGTCAATAGGTATAACACCAAGCTTTGAACTAGCGGTAAAAGCGGGGTTTCTCACTATCATTGGTTTGGAAGAGAGTTTAAGGTATCTGTTATGTTGCTCAAGATTGGAATATGCTAAGCCTCTTAACTTTAATATACCGTCCAATCCTTCTCCTTGAAGGCCTCCCGAGCTCTCTCGATAATATTGCCTGCTTCTCTTTTTTCAGATATTTCGACCCCAGCCATAAAAGAGCCTGTTAGCACCGGATTGGCTCGGCGTAGTTAGGGTCAAGTCGACACCGCTGCCATGAAATTTCTGGATCGAATACCAGTCATCAGTTTGGCCTTTGGTGACCTTGCCACCGACTGCCGGCCAATAGGTCGAGCCAATCTTGAGTTCGCGCATGGAATCGGTCAAGGCGCGGATATATCGAATAAAGTTATTCGTACTATTGGCGTCGCTGTAATCGAGACCAGTGTCCATTGGCGCGCCAAACTCGGTTGTGACGGCGCGCGAAGCGCAATTGCCTAGGCCGTTTTTGTAGGCCGTAACCCAGCCGTTGTAATCTTTGGCACCAGTGAAAAAGGTGTAGACATGATAGGACAGCAGGGTCCCGTCCAAACGGCTGTCGTCGCAGACGGGCTGAAGGTTCTGGCAGTAACCCGTGCCGCCTATGAGGATTCGCCCCTTGGGCAGCGACGAGTGTCTGCTGACCCAGGTAGCAGCTACGTTGGTCCACTGGCTGGCGCTATAGCCGTGCGGTTCGTTCATGGGTTCGAAGTAGATGGAGCTATTGCCATTGTACTGGTTGACCACAGTGTCCCACATAGCGTTCCAGGCGTTGTAGTCGACGATCTTGCCTCCCGAAGCCGCGCCATCTTCCCAGTAACCCAAGATGACATTGAGGTCGTGGTCGGTGGCGGAATCGATCACTCCAGTGTAGGCATTCCACCAGGTAGAGTTGACCGTTTTTGTATTGACTGGCAAGCGGATGGCGGTAACGCCGAGGTTGTCCTTAAGACCGCTGTAGATAGCGTCGGCCTTGGCTCGGACGGTATCGTAGCTGTCGGACACGTTCAGACCGCGGAGGACTAGTGGGCCATTGACGAAGTTGTCTCCGAGGACAGCCCAATTGACCCCTTGGAATTTGCTGGTGTCGGCATTGGCTAGTAGTCCACCAGCTAACACGGCTAGAATACCACTCTTCAGGATACTAGGCATGGTGTTGATTTGATCTCGGTCGTATAAGAGTTCCCTGAAGTGGATTGATGTTTCAAGTTGCTTGTGTAATGACTTCTTCTGTCCAGTATATCAAGTTGTTACTATAGATTTACCATAACTTATATACGGGAATTGGAAGCTCAAAAGACGGGCTTAGCATCGGGTGTCTGGACGCCAATATTCTAGCGCCGGACCGATGTTAAATAGATAACCCGATAGATAGGCCGTTCATCAACAATAGCAATCCCCTGGATGACGGTAGTCTGAACTTGGAACCTGCCTTGGGCACCCTCGACGGTATGCTGTAGGTGGCGAACTGTCTGCCAATCGGCTCCTCGCCTAGTAGACCGTGCACAGGATCGCGCTATACCCCAGAATCTTCCAAAATGTTGTCACGAGGCCATTTAGGCTCATTTGTGCGGGGAAATGGCGCGGGGAATCAGGGGAATGTTGTTCATGTTGCATCGGAGGGACTTGGACCGATGCCGGCGACGTGGATCGTCCGATTTCCCGGGCCTATCAAAATCAATCTTCCTTTTCGACAAGAGCACTTATTATTAGTGCGGTAGTAGCCTACCCAGTGAGTGCGGGGTTACGCCAGCGCGTCGCCATTGCCGGCCGCTCTATGACATGATGAGTCGCCGTATCGGGGAACTTTCTCGCTGCCTACTCGCACCATGAACGCTTTCATTTCATAACTTGCTCGAGGAGTCGAAACAGATGTCCGCATCGGAGACGACCATCAGCAGATAGCTCCACATCTGGTCGTGGCTATCGCTTGTGTACCGTAGGTTCACGTTGAGCTTCGTCAGTAGTGTCGGTGGTAACCGATCTTGCACCTACAAGGTATTTGCCACGCAGCTACGCATGGCCGCCCTCGCAGGGTCGTAACGCCACTCACCGCAATCATATATGTTCCTTTTAATTCGTTGTACTTTTACACAGGAAGAACAGTTTATTCTCAGTTATAGATGAGGCTAATAATACCAAGTTTAATTTTATTAGTTACATAAAATACAAACTTCGCCTTAGAACGAACTGTCTAAAGATTCGTCGGGTATGAGATTTGCAAATGGCATCCATAGAGCAGAAAACAATCCCACAGATGTAACATCATAGCCCATAGACGCAGATTCGTCTAGCCATTCTGATGTCTCAACCCCTCGAGGTTCTCGTGGACAGTCAGCTGCGGGTGCAGAACCTTGAGAGAATATTTCATTGTTTCGAAGTGACTTCTCCACCATGATTCTCGCACGGTCAAATAGCTTGTACGCTGCATCTGCCGAGACGTAGTACTTTCGCATCTCATCCAGAGCTAGTAAGCACAGGGCCAAGTTGTGCTTTGCCAGTTTGCCAGACGACGACTTGGATGATGCCATTTCCAGTAGATGGACCTGAATCGGTGGGCTAATAGTGAGCACCCTGGAGATCCAACAGTTCATTAGCGGTATTCTCGTATTCCATAGCTCTGAGGACGTACGCTATCGTTTGGGCAAACTTAATCAGATCTTCTGCCATCATACAATTAATGGCATGGGTCGCATGAGCGGCTGCAGTCCGAAGCTTGCTCTTTGCGAGCGCTTTCCAAGAGTCTTGTTCATCATCTGGAACTCCGTCTGGTGTTTCGTTGAGAAATGGCCTGTAAAGAGCTATGATAGCTGCCCTGCGAAAACTGTTTAGCTAGTGACTGTCTATGACGCTTGGGACCCTACTGAGTGTGAAGCCGGTATTGATATGTATGAGAAGCCAGTACTGCATTCTGATCGTTGTTCTCGTCATGGATCCAGTGGGCACGAATCTCACTCTCGTCTTTTTCAATGATGGCTTTGGAGGGCCTTGCGCTTTTGATGGTATAGTTAGTTGATAATATCCTTCCCATCACGTGCGTCACTCCTATCAACTTTAGCCATATCCCAAGAAGCCTACCAAGATCCTCAGGTAGGAATTGTTCGTACTCAGGCGAACACCTGGAACCCGTATCATACAATCCTGGCATCGGAGTTGAGCAATGATCAAGAGATATCCGCATTGGCCGACCTTGGCCCATTGAGAGCCAGACCTCACGGTAGTAGATACACCACCAGATACGACGCCACAGAGGCCGAATGCCGTTTCGTGAGGGAGATGTCAGCATGTGAAGACCGATGGTGTGAGACAGACTGATAGAGATGCCGTTCCAGTGCCAAGGACCAAGGCGATCTTCAGCATCTGCGTAGAAGTGTCCCATGAGAAAGACGGACTGAATCAATGTAACTTTGTTCTTCTCATAGTCTGCATCGTATAGTGTCTATAGGTCATGTCAGCTCGATTAAGCGTAGCGGAGATGAGAGGTCATTGATCTCGATTGTACCTTTGCTCGCTGAAAGGCATTGCGTTTGAACGTAAGAGGAGATTGGAAGAGATTCATTAGAAACAGACTATCTTCAACGAACTGATAGGTCAGTATATTGGTCTACCCCCAGAGTAAAATTGAACTTACAGTTGCAGCGCACATGAAGATTGACCAGAGAAGTAGCAAACTGAGTTGGCCCTTACTATAGGCATTGAAAAATTCTTGAGGATCAAGGACCGGTTCGAAGGAATGACAGTGATGAAAATAAGCTTTGATGAGAGCATCTTGGAGTGGTTGAGGAGGCAAAGTAAAGCAACCTCTCCATCGGAGAAACTCGATTTCCTCTGGTTGCAGGGACTCTAGCGAGGGCATAGCAACAAAGGAATGATTGCTGTCTGTTAATCTTTGGGGTTTGCAAATATCTATCACAAAGGCTGGTCCTCTTTTATCACCTTGGATTTGTCAGCATGAGAGGCTGTTAAGCTTCATAGATGGGCTTTGTCTGCGTACCTGGGTAGAAAGGCACTCGGTTGCCATCACTCTCATGCTCTTCAAGAGTCTCGGCCCATGCTGATGTGGCATTTGCAATCGGGGGTGTTTCAGGTTCATCGCGGCGCTCACTCTGTATTGTTTCATTAACCTCTGCGTCGACTGCTACAGTTATTTCGCCCTCATCGACGTTCTGGTCGACAACGATAGTGTCTCGGTGAGAACAAGCAGATGAAGCATTGCGGGCTTGCTGCGAGTGGTCTGGGGATAAATCACTGGGCCTATCAGTCATCGAGCCCCGATGAGATGGGTTTCTCTCTCCCGATGGGCTGGAAGCATCCCAGCGGGGGCTCTCGCTTTGTGAGTTGCCGAGTTGTGCTGCTGAAGGGGTTTGCCCTGAGGACATAGAAGTATTTTGCATACCCGGATCAGACGTGATGGGCAGGATATCGGTATTTCTGTATAAATTAGCTATACATACCGCCTGATCCGGAGATGAGATAAACTTGCCGTCGCCGCTTGCGGCTCTTGATCTCGCAAGGAATGTTGTCCACCGCGCAGTTGGCACAAGGGGGACCAGACAATGTGATAGTGCACCTGACCTTCCGACTATTGCAAGCTTTACAAGCTACATGTGCCCGCTTATGGGGTCTGCCACTATTTGACGGCATCGTACGTGTCACTTCTTGTTCAGACTCTCCAACGATTAATGACGGCGGAGGACCCGAAGAGCACTCAAAAATAGCCGAGGTAGTCAACCTTATAAGCAGAAGCTAGGGGTTAGCGAATATTTCTATAAACAATATAGGGTATTAGCAGATTAAAGACCCGCCAATCAATTTACAAATCACCAGAAGTAGGAACGGCATTGCGAATGCTATGTATAGAAATCAAGGTAAAGAACAGGAACTAGAGCAGTTGAAGTGTATCTTTGTAATCAAGAATGGAGGGACAGTGTTTTTTACCTCATCCAGGGCCTCGAGCTATTGATGTACTACTTTCACAAAGTCATATGGAATCATAGCTACTGTTCTGTTATATTCACGTACTCTGCAACAAAAGAGAGTGATTGATCAAATTGTTCGTCAAAATTAGGTCATTTCCCCCGCACCAAAATAACAATGGACAGACACATTATCCCCTCATTCATCGATAACGCTGTCCTGATGCCACATTCTTGTAGAACCCTAGACAGTATGTACATGCCAGCGACAAGACCTCGGCTACATGTGGGGCCTTGGGCAAACTCCTGCTCTACGGCCCCGTCATATCAAACTCCGTCCGAAGAACCCTAAACAAAACACTCTCAACAAATATTGAAGAATTTTTCTTCTCCGTGAAGTTCCAAATCAATTCATGCTTATTTAAGTGAGCCTGTATAGATAAAAATGTTGGAAGCCGTGTGCATCGACGGTTTACCAGTACCTTGCATCTGTAACTGCATACAATCACTGTTTTTTATCAACATGGCCGATACAGTGTCTAGTTCTCCAACCTTCGCCTTTCCACCAATGGCATCAATTTTCAGTTGGAGAACCCTGGCGGTGGTTTTCATGTTGACAAATCTCAAGTCCTTGCATTTCATGTGGTTTGTAAGATACCTTAACATCTACAACATCTACGAATCATTCAAAAGCTAACAGCTCCAATAGGCACGGTTTCTTCGTGCTTTCGTTCGTCGACTTACCGACTCTGCACCCGAAAAACATCTTTCACCTCGATGCATCTTCCTTCCTGCAATCAGCGCCACGCGATCTCCGGCATTAGAATGCGATTACAATCTCCACAAGTCAAACTCGACATACTTCACAGACATGGACATGTCTCGTGGTAACTTCAGCCTCCTTCTCTTCGGCAGAGCATTCAATCCGTTGCCGGGGCCATATCACTTCACTATGATTCTGGGCGGGACAACATGTACGTGGCGGAAGGAGATTAAACCATATGCCCGGTACGAGCTATGGACTCGGGTTCTTTCATGGGATGAGAAGTGGTTGTATGTGGTGACTCATTTCGTCAAACCTGGTGTTCTCCACCCAACTGAGTTTGTCCTACAACCGAACAAGAAATGCAAGACAGCCAAGGGACATGAAAAAGAAGAAGTTGATATGCTTAAATCAGTGTATGCGTCGTCTGTAGCTCGGTACGTCTTCAAGAACAACAGACGCACCATACCGCCAGACGAGGCGCTCCGGAAATGCAACCTACTCCCTAACGATGAAGCTGGATTGGCGGATATAGAGAAGACAAGGGCGAGTAATCTTGCGATTGGAAGACTCGAGGCAGGCTGGGAAGCAGTTCATAATTGCCTACGGCCAACCGGCCTTGCTTTGGGGTGGTACTATAGTGTATATTAATAAATTAAGACATTTTCCATACCGTGCTGGTATTGTTGAGTAATTCTTACTATTGGTGGCTTGTCAAACCTTGCATCAGAACTGCATTGGCCCTGTCCAACGGAGCACACTCTAAGACAGAATAATCTAGTATACAGCAGGAAATGGCTTTTTTTAACAACACACTTTCTATACTCCTAAGACTTCCGCTGTAGCGATTTTCTAGCATACAGTCTCATTAGCTCAATTTCCTGGTTTACAGTTTGCTCAATCTCTACCGTCCATCTATGTTAGTAAATGTCTTCCATCACTTAATCCGATCTAAGGAGTTACTTACCTTTGAGACTAGATTATCCCTACCCCTGGTCAATCCTTCTTTATCCATGGCTACTAGTATTGCTTTTGGGTCTAAATATCCGACTTGTAACACCTCGTCGCCTGCTCCGTCCCGAAGAAAAGTCTTATAAAATCTCGATGATGCTTCGTTTTTCGACCACAAACTCGGGTCATCGATATCTTTTATGAAACCTCTCCCCTGATCCCAGTCGTTCGAGCCAAGGAATACAAATGTCTTTTCGTCGAACACTGCATCAGGTGAGATGTTCATTTTTGGGCGGTGTAGCTTATCGATCTCTTTTGCAATGTGTAGATGCACTGTTGTTGGCAAATTGGTGCCATGCGTAGCCTCGTATGATGGGGATGGGAAAAAATTGGTGATATAGTTACCAAAGTGTACCAGTGAGCTGATGACTTCAGCTAGACTTGTGAACCATATACTCCCTGGGTAACTGCGTAGAATGCTCAATATGAGATTTGCAAAGAGCAGTTTCTTTACCGACGTCTTTCGATGAGGTTCATGAATGACTGTGATACCAGTATGCAGGACAAAGTTATGTTCTATGCCTTTGATTGGGATTAAAAGAGCAGAAACAAAGCCTACTAAGTTTTGCTTGCTATCTCGAATGACAACAACAATCTTGTCATCTAGTGATGTCGATGAATTGAAGATTTGATACCTAGGGAGTGGCTTGATGTAGAGAGCAGCGAGTGCACAAAGCTCTTTGTGCAGCTCGTCCTTAGCGTCGGGGTCCAAGGTGACGTCCAGGTTGTAGATTTGAATGTTGTAATCCATTTGGTTTGGCTGTGGGAGATAAACCCTGAGGGTGAAATGGTAAGAGATGTAGAAGATAGAAATATGAAAGATATAAGTACTGTAGAGATACTAATTAAGAGAAGTAAAGACATATTTATATATTATTTATTGCTTTTTAATAGAAGCCCGGCCGCGGAAACGGTGGCTATAAATTTTTATAATTATTATAATTATAGGTATAATCCATGAATTCTTATATTATAGGCCTCTTTGTATCCATGAAACCTCAATTAAGGCAACATCCCACTTTAATGCTAAGTTGACTAAAACGGTGAGATGTGCTAAATATATTACTATAGCTTAATTAGCTTAGGTAAGAGTATAACCTTAAATATGTATAGAGTACAAAATATAGCACCTCTTTAGACAAAGCTCTAAACTGAATGCTTAGTTGCTCTAATAATAAGATATATGCCGTCCCCCTAACATATAACTACCCGGTCCCTAGTAGAGAACTGTGCGCATTTATTCAAGACTCATGTTTGTAAATGCCTGCAAGCCAGAACCTTTAATTAGGAGCAATAAAAGGGTTAATTAGTAACTCCGGAAAAAACTTTAAAACACCATATATATAATTAGATTACTAATCCTTGTTGCATCCCAATATAAGGGCCATGAGATTCTCAGCAATAAGATTTAAACGGTCTAAACAGTATCCCGAGTTTATGGCAATACCGGGTCTACCGGATCTGTAGCTGGGCAGATTACTCACGGCTATAAACACTTCTAACACACAGTGTGCAGGTTTATCTATTCTTTCTTGCTTAGGCAACGCTGAAGGTAAAGGTAGAACAAGAGACAAGGGCGTTCTCCTAACACAGGAGTCTTGTGGCGTAGGCGAAAGTAGGGTGCGAAACATGCTAGGCTCCGTAGCTAAGTATCCAGTCAATTCGAGAGATTGCTGTTCTAGTTGTAATCCTTATAGAGCGGTATAGAAACTTTCTATAACCTTCATACTCATATAGCAAGTCTTAATATCTACAAAATTCCTCTCTATTGCTTTTGTCAGTTCATGGTAAACTAACCCTTCCTGTCTTAACTACTTGAGACTGACTTTCTTAGATTTCAACCCATAACGGTTAACTAGTGGTTGAATCTGCTCGACTGTTGTCATCCCTGCAACAAAACAACTCCCTACAAATTCATAATGCTTGTGCTTCTGCCGGATCACGGCTGTTTGGTCAAATCCACTCAGTAAACATATTAAGTCGCCTTCCTGTATCTTCGGAGGAAACCTCCCAACATAGCCTTTTTTCGTCTCAGCTATGGCATGATTATAAGGCTTAGTCACTGCGCCAAGATTCGCACGGTAGCTCGCTTCGTCTTCGGGCTCCGCGGGATCCTAAGAAAGTAAGTTAAAATAGACGGTAGGGAGACCGGATACTAACAGGGATTTGATCAAACAATTCCTTCCAGTAACACAATCGTGAGAAAACAACTTGAGACTTGCCATCCATAACCGGGCGGCCAACCCTGGCCAGGAATTTCGCAAAGTCCAGGCAATGTTGAGTGGCAAAACCATCTAAATTGCCGTAAGCCACACTCGATGGCTCCAGCAAAGCACGGATTGCGGTTAGTGGGTGGCCTCCTGACACATAAGTCTTGTGTCGTATTGCGAAATCTACAGGCCAAGTTATTGGCAAACCTGTCCTATGATGGAGTTCGCGTCTACCATAGTCAGAGACTCTTGGCCCGATAAGCTCAATACGATCAACAATAAGTACCGAAACATCCATCCTGGACCCCGCGATCATTGCATCAGAGCTTGCTTCGAAAATGGAATCAAGCCCCCGATTGTCCAGTGCAATGATTGCGTCTGAGTCCCCTCTGGAAGATGACGTTGCTTGTGCCTGTCCTGGAAAGTTTGGTCCCCATGAAGGCATGTCAGGATCAGCATTCCAGCCATATCCAATCCCAGCGAACATAAGAAGGCCTAGAGGTCCTCCTGGAGGACGATCAGGCTGCTTAACATTCGATTCGAGATATTTGCCCATGAAACTTTGGCAAACAAGTCCAACAGATGTATTTGAACTATAATCAGGAGCCAGATCGAGATTCGTGAGGCCGAGGAAGGCGTAATAGTAATCCTTCGGATTAGTCGCACGAGCCCCTGGCGAAGCCCACCAGATGTTAAGTTTGGGGTCATCTGAGCGCAGAGAACGGATCGTGGGAAAACCTTTCGTCCGGCGACTCTCGAATATATGACGAAGTAGGTGCCAAATACGCCAATGTGCTCTTACCAACTTAGAGGCTTCCGCTTTCTTCAATAACTCAGATTTGGATGGGTCCACTATCCATTTTACCCAAGCTGCGAAGGACTCTATGGTCTCCAAAGAGAGTGAGCGAAATCCGCAAACAAACACCGGGTGATGAGCGAGTATGATTTCTTGACGTATCCAGATTCGATCCCAGTACGATACGTCAAAGAGCGGTTGAGCAGGGCCTGCAGAGGATTCCCCTACAACTTCTTCAACTTCAAGTAGCCATGGGTACTCTTCAAGCCACAATAAATTGGTGTATACTTCATCGCATACCATCTGATAGACGTATTCATAACACATTTGACTAAACTTGCGTACCCTGTAGGACAGCAAGGCCAGGAGGAAGCCAATAGGACGAGATTGTTCCCGAAGGACGGCGTCGAGTTTGCAGGCGCGCTTATGAAACTCATTGTGCCAACTTTTAACTTCATGAGAGGTCCTTGATACAGTCGATCGACAAATGTCGAGCTCCACACCATGCTCTTTCTGCAATACGTCGAATATCATCTTAGTCGTTTGTTGAAGAGCGTTTGCGACTGCATATATCACAACATCCCCAACAATGCCTGATATCACAGACGCTTCTTCAACGAACTGGAGGAGTCTCCTGGTGTCTCTGACGAGAGGTCTTTTCAGGAGGTTCTGTAACTGTTCGAAACTTTCGAGAAGTTCATGCCGATTTTCGCGATACACAACATCCGCGCCGCGGATTTGTCGCTCATGCGCCACAGTTTCAACCGCATCCATTGCCGCATGTATTTTATCTGTCGGGGATCCTAGCCAGCACAAAACAACACCACTTTGCGAGTAGATATCCTTCATCATGGAAACTTGGTGACCTTTCTCATCCTTGTCCGCTTGGTTGATGCAGATGGCATCGACCCATAACTTCAGACTGGTTGCGCTTTTTGATCTACTCAGATGATATGGAGCATATTTCAAAGCCGATAGCAGGTTTGTCGTCACCTGGATCGGGTGCTCGTTTATCAGGATGGTTTTGGTGACACTGGGATCTCCCCATACGTAGGATAGTGCGTTGAATGACAATTCGTCCCCAAAATCGGCGACTTCTAGCTGGCAAGAGATTTCTGGCGTGGTCGACAGGATAGTCAAAAGCCTGATCTGCCTGCTCGATATCCTCAGGTTCTCATAGAGGGTTACCCCATCGGGCAATGGAATATCGTTTTTCGACCGATCTGTGGGGGATGCGCATGCTGTTGTCAGACAAGTGGTCAGTTGAAGGGCAATCAGGAACAGGGCTTTCAACTTACTATATGGTTCCATCGCTGGTGTCCTAACCTTCACCCTCAAGTACCACTACCTTATAATGCACCAACTCGTGAAAAGCAAAGATAAAATGGTAAATAACATTATTCTCATTATCAATTCATGAATATTTCAAACAATACGGAGGTCTATGGGTAAACCTAATTGTGTTTTTATGTCTGATATAGCAAGGCATACTGCTAGGCTGTAAGGCTGTTAGGCATATTTTCCAATTGGATGAAAATAGTGTCTCAGAATATTTACTTTATCAATCTTCCAATCACAGCGACTAAATATATGGGCACCTATGCATTGCTGCCTAAAGAAAACAGCTCAGTTTGAGGCAGGGTAGAAGGCTTTGTAATTCTGCAAGTTTCCCCTGTTTCTTCCCTCTTTACTATCCATACCCCTCCCCCACTCCTCCTCCTCCTCCTCCTCCTCCTCCCTGATAAGCAGCCCAGTCACGAGATTTCGCGTCATTTTCGCATTTGCTTACTTCCCCATCGACTTTCTTACGCGACTTGAGGCAACAGCGTGGTTTATAAAACACCCTTACTCCTCTCATCCTGTCCCAACTTTTTCTTCTCCTTCACTCTATCACATCACCTTAATTCCTTCTGCAATATACATAGACCAATACACAACATCTTGTTTATTCTGATATAGGTTTTCTGCTTTTACTCCCAAATTCACAGTACTTAGTTCTTTTAACACATTATGTCTGACCGGGTTTCCTCCCAATCTCACTTCGATCAATACATTACCAGCGAAAACGGAGAGCCGGCATATGAGAGCGACTGGTTTCCTGCACACTACCAACTAGACCCGCTATCGTTTCTTGAACCGGAGACGTATCAGCATTCTCGTAACAGCAATGTGGAAAATAGGTCATCAGAATCTGACCAGAGCTTCCTCAATAACATGGTACCAAACTCGGACCACCTGTGAGTTGAACATCCCGTCCTCCGGAATCCCTGAAAAGGTCTTGTAGGCAGGCGGTGCTTTGAAGTAATACCAACTATTTAATATGCTACCTTCTATCAACAGACATAATATCAACGGAGACGGCCAAGCATTCCTCCGCGTCATAAGACTTGAGCCAACTGCCCTGGACATCTTGAAGTCCACCATAAAACGCACCGCGGATCGCGTCCAGTCCTAGTAGACAATCGCAAAGTCTACAAGGGAGCTAAGAAGGATAGCAGTTTGCAGCATGCAATTAGAGCAGAAAACATGGGGCAGTCAGGTAAGTCCGTGGTGGATTTACTTCATCAGAAGAAAATCATCACATAGCTCTCGCCCAACGAAGGCGATGGTCTCCTCCTTGCTCGGCGTTTTTCGCTCCAGGTCGACGCGATCTCTAGCCATGGCACATCGATGAAAGTTGACGATACCCTGGATCACTAACGGTGCCTTGAAAAGGCTTGACACTAGCAGTCAAAACAATGCCAATCGATATCATTTAACCCAGGGTGCATTCGCGGTCTCAATGAATGGTTGTTCTCATTCAATTCCGAACTCTAACGAACACTCCGCCCAGTCTCTTACTACTGGACTCGTCAATCAACACGATGAAAACATGCGCATTGCTTAGTTAGTCATTACGACCGACCGTGACCACAACTAACACGCTAACTTCACGATAGCGATGTTATGCTTGAGGATTTAGAGAATCCAGCGCGAGACGAATTTTGGTGTAAACGCACTTCAAATATATATCAGTGTACTATTTGTGGAAACCCATTTCCTAGAAAGGATAATCTGAAAAGGCATATTCGGCAAGCGGTCTGCAAGAACACATGGGATAAAAAGACTTCAACTGAACAATGGATGATCTTCGGAGGCATGGTAGTCGATAACTGATCGGGTCCTTGAGAGTACGGAGATTGCTAGGGAAATTGAAGCAGATGGTACTGTGGTTATGCCTGGTCGTATGGATAGAAACCGAGAAGATTCCAGGTGATTTTAACGGATTTTTTAAGTGTCGGGAAGTGTTTTGCTGAGCAAAGCATTGGGTAGAGGGATAAAGAGAGATTGATGAACAACATGACTTGAATAGACTATTTGGACTATGAGAAATGGAAAGCTTGAATAATAAATCTTTATCTTTAAAAGTGCTAGTAACATTCTTTAATAGTTGAATTAGACTGGGGGACACCACACCATCGATCTATCTTGCCTATCCAACCTTCCCCCTCCTATAACTCAAGAATCTAGATATAGTTCCTAAAAAGCTAGTATCATCATCACCAACAATGTCCTGGAGTGGACTTGGGTTAACATTCTCTTGAAAGAAAACGAAATCAGCATTAGTTTTCAAGGTTTATATTAATTATTCCCCACGATCACAGAAACCTAAGTACCCCGTAGCTACAGAGACAGACTCAATCCTAAGCCTGTCTATTTTTACCTACAATCTCCGCCCAAGACTCAAGGCTTACCTCATCTCTGACCCATCGCTCGATCGAATCAGGCCCTCTCTCTGCTGAATTAATAGACATGATCGCTATCTGGAGCTATATCCTACCTCCCAGAGGTAACACGGATTTGTCATTTGGGCCTTCTTTCTCTTCCCTTGATCGCGATGCCAACGTGTCACGTGATATGGCTCAAGCGCTATTTCGTTCAGCCAAAGTTTCATCTTCTTTCTCCATAACTCTTACCTTCCTGAGAGGTGCAACAACATTCTAATGGAAACAGAAGACCCTGTACCCAGCAAAAATAGTCGCGTATCCGTTGGATGGTAAGTTAGTTCTAAGCGACCCCTAATCTCGGCTGATCTGGATTAGTACTGCATGCAGAGGTAGGTACTCAATTACGACTATGTTGAGATGAATTGCTAAAGGAAGCAGTGCGCCATGTACGATGTGGGTACACATTCAAAGTTTCTGTGTTGGTCTAATTGAATCAAGGCGATAAAGGAACCTCATCATGCTCGGCATGCGTCAAGGCTGGTATAGACTGCGAGCGCGCTCTGCACATCCGCTTCCGACCGGGCCTTGGTCTATCAACTGAATATACCTTCTCCACTGATCAGACATGGGTGCGGCCGAGAAAATCATGTAGGATATGAGGGGCCTATCCTGCAACAAAGCTGACGGTTTCAGTGGAATACGTTGACGAGACCGATCGAGTGTCGCGGGATTATGATGACCAAGGGCAGGAAGAGTAAGCAAGACAGGTTTTTAACATGAAGTATGCTAAAAGAAGGTCCAGTATGTCTCTTACTGAAGACTTGGCAGTCGCTCCTGATACCACAGAACTAGACCAACATGCGTCTGCACTTAAGCACATATCACCGGCCTCACATGTATCCCAGAGCATGGCATCGCTGCCGGGAAACTCTCCAGCGAGTACACAAATGACTAGACACCTCCGATACAGTTCTGAACTCGTTCGTTCTCCAGACTCGCCGTATTCCCGCCCTCCGATGCAATTCACAACACGCGAGGCCGAGTTGATCAAGAACTTCACTGAAAACATGGCTTTATGGGCTGACGCGACTGATGTGCACCGTCACTTTGAGTTGGAGGTTCCCCGCCGGTCGTTGTACTTCCCTGTGCTTCGATACGCAGTTTTCGCCTTCTCTTCGCGTCATATCAATCGAGATAAGGCAGACACTTCGACCGAGGCTCTGGAGTACTACAATTCCTGCCTGAGTGTCTTGATAGAAGCTGTTGATAAAGCGAGTGGACATATCGATGAGGAGACCCTTGCCGCCATTGCCATACTGCGGCAGTACGAAGAGATGGACGGTGAGTCTGAGGACTTTTTGATAATTTCGCATCGACACTGATGCTGACTTTCGTAGCGGAGGATATGGAAATGCACCTGACAGGAACATCCAGGATCGTCAACTCAATGTCAGAGTTTGATTTCAACGGCGGTCTTGGTGAGGCTGCAGCGTGGCTCTGTCTCCGACAAGACATTTATGTCTCACTGACAAGACTACGGCCTTTGAGATCAAACCTAGAAAATTACCTCCAGTCCGATATCTTTCGACGCACTGATGATGCAGCCTACGCAAACAAGATGGTCTTCCTTCTTGCTCGATCGCTAAGCTCCATCTATCCTTCCGATTCATCCATCTCGAACGAAAGCCTGGAGAGCATTCGACTGCAAGTTGACGATTGGTTTGACTCCAAACCGGCTGCTTTCAATCCAATTCTAGAAAGCACCAGAAATAAGGATGAAGGGAAATTGCTACCTACTATTTGGGTTCTTTCGCCTTTTCACTGTAGGTCACATCATAGACGATCTGGTTTATGCTGATCAGCGTTATCAGCGGTGGGTTTACAATACTACCATATTGCGAAGATCGTGTTGGCTATGTCTCTACCAATTGCTACAGACTCAGTATTTGAGCAAATCCGAGAGAGCAAGAAGGTTGAGGTCAGAATTCAATCCTCCTGAATCTTTCAATAGGATCGAACTGACGAATACAATACAGCGAACGATTCGAAACCATTTACTTCAGATAATAGCATTAGCAAGCTCTCATGCAAAAGCGGAAAATGCGCTATTCACAGCTCGGCATTCATTATCAGTTTGTCGGTCGCACCTGTTGCCAAATGACAGTTCTCTCTGTTAACACATTGCAGGGGGCAGTGTTTTCACTGAAAAGCCGGATCAGGATATGGTTCTCGACTTTTTACGACACATTCAGCAAAAGACTGGCTGGCAAACAGATTCACTAAGTTCATCATTGCAGCAACAATGGACGCAAGACTCGAATGAGGACTAATAGTCAACAATACCTAACACCTATCTATTTATTTTCTCCCAACCTATAATGTATCACAGCTTGGGCTCCTCGATTCGGCGTCCAATCTCATCGAACCTGATTTGCTTTCCACTCACAAGAGCCTCTTGCAGGGCAGCACCAATCTCAACAGCTCTCACAGCGTTTGTAAGCTTGAGAGGAAGAGGCTTGTTATCCAGGCAAGCCTCAGCAAACTCATTCGCCTCCTGCACAAAAGCCATCTCAAAACGCCCGTAATAGTGAGCGGGCACCTCGCGGGTAATGCCACCAGAGTGATAGTAATTGACAAGATTGGACTGGGGGTTACCGTTGACTGTCAGTTTTCCCTCGGTTCCGATAACCTCTGTAGTATCCTCCTGTCCATGAGCCATCATTCGAGAGCAGTAGTAGTACGCGATCTTGCCGCCCCAGAACTCAACGATTCCAACAGCGTTATCGTAGTCGTTGTACTT
The DNA here is from genome assembly GCA_013364935.1 of Fusarium anthophilum. Lineage (NCBI taxonomy): Eukaryota > Fungi > Ascomycota > Sordariomycetes > Hypocreales > Nectriaceae > Fusarium > Fusarium anthophilum. The sequence goes on along the minus strand of JABEVY010000151.1, from coordinate 88,602 downwards.
GCCCAAGTCGGGCTGCACGGCACGGACACCGTAGGCTGAAACGCTTTTAGGAATGACTTCATCGCCGAAGAACCAGAGAGTCAGATCGATATCGTGCACAGACATGTCGACGAAAACACCGCCGGACCAAGCAGCGTACTCGACGAAGAAGCCTGAGGGGTCGTGTTTATCGCAAGTCTGACTGCGGATGATTGTAGGTCGGCCGATGGCACCCTGTTGTGTCTTGCTGAAGGCATCGCGATAGGAGTCGTCGAAACGGCGGGAAAAGCCGCACATGACCTTCAAGTGAGGTCGCTTCTTGGCTTCGGCAACTACTTGGCGACACTGGGATAATTAGAGTAGGCGGTATAAACATCGGCAAAAATAGTACTTACCACTTCAATGCTCGTAGAAAGAGGTTTCTCACAGAGAACGTGGAGGTCCTTCTGCATAGCTTGGATGGCTTCCTCAGCGTGAACAGAGGTCGCCGTACCAATTACAACAGCCTGGAGACCCTCCTGTTCAATCATCTTTTGATAATCATCGTAGAGCGTGACGCCATGGGGCTCAAGGTTGACCTTGGCCCAGGCCATCTCGGTGGGATCGGGAGTGAAGGCAGCGACGAGCTCTGCGCGGGGTGTTCGGTTGAGAAAGTTGATGGCATGACGCTTGCCCATGCGGCCGAGGCCAGCAGCAGCGATCTTGAGCTTCTGAGGTGCCATGATGGTTAGGAGAGTGTAGGATACAAATGTTAAGGGCTGATGATTGGAAAGGGAAGAGGAGGCATTGAACTTGCATTTATATTAATTCGTTACCACTTGATATTCTCTTGACACCGTGAGTTCGGCAGAGATTTCTCCAAGGCCTCCCCGCATCTCCATACTCTTGGTGGATCAGATTGTGTCTGAACTCGGTATCCCTTTTGCTATGCTGCGAAGTTGGCTCGTCATCGTAGGTTTGAATGGTTGGCTTAGAGCGGATAGAGTTGCCCTGGTTTAGCGTCTACTTTCTCTTCTTGTGCAGTGTTTACCCCGCTATCGAAAGGTGGGTCTAGATCTGCGCCGACACCAACCAGTATAGCGGAAAGACTTGCCCTGTACGGACCAGAGACTAAACCAAGGATTACGAGTCATGGCAATCGATACCCGCGGCGCCTTCGATTCATCACCGAGTTGCGTGACTCTAGGTAAGTGGAGATTTTTAGCTGTATACTCTAGATTTTAAATCAAAGGTGTTACTTATTTCTAATTTAATGTAATAAATGAATACATATTTTCTAGCTTCAGTAAGTATTCTAAGCAAGGAAAGTTAAAAGAATAGTTATATTATAGAATATAACTATACTTATAGACCGCAAAATATCTCCTTACTTTTGTAAGCTTATCTACTAGAATAAAGTAAACTCAACCAGGCGCACGCGAGAACCATTCTGCGGCTTGACAAGAATTCTCCAATTCCTTGCTGAGGTAGAAGACCAGGACGCCTTGGACACGCCATTCGCAACTGGCGTCCCGTAGACAGCCCCACTGATATCCTTCCAACTGCCATCGTTGATCTGAACACGGTAGCTACCAGGAACATCAAAGCCTTGAGCAGCATTCTGATAGAACGCGATCTCCGCCCGCTGTGCTTGTTGGACTGATCCAAGATCGATGCTGACCCATTGCTCGCTGCTGTTTCCTTGAGGTGTGTCAAAGCCGTTGGCGGCAGCTACTTCAGGCCAAAACCAGATACGGCCATCGAAAACATCGTGAAGCCGCTGTTGGTCTGTATTTGCGATAGAACAACCGACCTTCGGGGAAGCAGAGTTTGCTTGAAGCTGGATAGACTTCGCGATTGGTCTTCCAACAGGAACCGTCTGACGCTCAACATTGACCTTAAGACGTTCGAGTGTATCCGATGAACCAGCGTCTTGTCCATCCACCTGTATCCTCAGGCCAATTTGGCCATACTTGTCTCCTGTCTTATCCCATTGTACAGTTACATTGCGGCCGTGATAAAGGATATTCTCAGCGCGAAAGTATGAGATTTGCTCGGTGTCGATGAGGGGATTGACCTCGAGCACGTCATCTTGTCGAGGTCGTATTCCTACTAAACCCCCCATGATCAAGTCGATATATCCAGAATGGAAGTAGTGATGGGATCGGTCTAGACCAACAATGGGATAACCGGTGTCCGGGTTGTAATCCTCCTGGAGGTCAAGTGTGCCAGAGTTCTTGTTGTAATGCTGGGTCGCGTACTGCTTTAAGAGACTGATGTAGTTCTGAACACTAACCGCTTGAGAAGTGGTGGGATAATGATCGAGAACATTAGCCATGCCCGTGAGAACCTGGGTGGTTTGGTAAGGCCAACTTGGGCCGTTCCAGTGGCATTCAGCATGATTGCCTACATATCGATAGACATGCATGTAGTGCTGATACGACGGTTCCACCGTACGCAAACCATATTGTCCAGCGAGAAGCTCTGAGTCGAGGATATGTCCCCATGCCTTGGAATACTCCTCATTGTCATCTGGGACATCGTGAGCCCAAGGAACCATACCAGCCAGCTCTCGCCCGCGAATAGGCGTCCAGTACTTGACAAATGTATTGTTAGCGTAGTACCGATCGATGAAATGGCTGAGAGTCGAGTTCCAAATATTATCCTGCAACAGTTTCTTGAGTGCATCGGCGCGATTTGTGTATTTATCGACAACTGCCTGGTCCCCTTTGAGTTTGGCAATGTTGGCGATGGCTCGAGCGTTGGCGATCTGGTAGCTATTGATCGTTGGCCTGAAGGCTTCTCCCCCAAAGAGCCCATCCTTGCCTCCGGACGCATCGATGCTAGCAATACTGTACTCGGTAGCATCCTGCTGAGGGGAAATCCAGAAGAGACCCTTGGATTGATCAAAGCGTTCTTTGATCCAACCTTCGTAGTTATTCTGCATACTCTGCAATAGTGATAGCGATAATCCGGGGTCGCCATCAACAAGGTAGTTGTTCCAAACACCTGCTGCCATAGCCTCTGAGTACTGCCGAGGATTGCTATTTTTGCTATACATGAACATTGCATAGTCCTGCTTATAGCGCGGGTCACGACACCATCGGCCTTCGTTCAGATGGAAGATCGAGGCGTCGTTGATCGAAGCCCAAGGCCCGTTCTGCCAGCTAACATCGTCAAGGAACTCAGTTGATATGTAACCATTCGAGCCCAGGTTGCGCTGGTGGGCACGGAAGATCTTCCAACGGTAGTAATAGACATCGGTGAGGAGTTGGTCGCTGCATTCAAAGGTAGGAACTTTGTCGCGATACCAATCCGTGTCATTGCCAAATTGTTGCTTTAGGATGTCCGTGTTCTGGGCGCTTGACAGCGATGCGAAAAGCGGCATTAATGCCAAGATATGAATGCTTGCCTTCATAATTAGTAGTTGGAGTGAAATGAAAATGTCCTTTAGAATGAGAAGCTTTAGTTAATTAATTACTTTGATAGCGAATGCTTCTTGCCTTATATATTGTATACATTCTCTGGTATTTAGAACTCTTGTATATATAAAAGAGTCACTTAGACGCTAGCAACAGTGCTTTAACTTCTACTCGGCCCTTTACAGGTTTCAATTTGAACATCACCGCACTACAGAGGTAGCCGCACCAGTAATTAAGAAGCGCTTCTAATAATTACCAAGGGTTGTAGTCTATAGTCATAGCAAGAGCGGCTTGATCAACAAGGTAGTATAAGTAGTTTAAGCGCGTATAATTAAAATTTAGGCGTGTATAATTAGACAATAATAAGTTGTTGCTGCTGCTCGCAGCGCAACCCTCTGATTTGTTTGATTGTCCCACTGCGCGATTTGAGTAGCTCGATAAGGTCAACCCGACGTCTACCTTCAATTGAAGACTTGGCTCTTTCAATCAAACGTGGAATACTCGTTGCGACCAATCTATGCTTTATATAATATATGTTTAACAAGATCCTAAGTTGAATACACTTTCCCCATCCTCTTATCCCTTAACCAATGACTACTAAACACATACCAATCCAGATCACCTGTTTTAACCCCATGGGGAGAGGGGGGTTCTCCACTTTAACCCGGGCTAGCCAAGAACCTTTCTATCCATGCTCATTGGTTACATTGTGTTCATTTGGTCGGCAAATTGAATCAATTTTCCGCAGGAAAAATCCAACCCACTCGGTTAAAGGTTACATTGTGTCTCAACATCTTTTTCCCTATGCTTTGCAGTTGACGGATGATTATAAGTTCAAATAGTTAGCTTACTGTCGTTATAATTACCTAAGATCAGTATTTACTTACCCTTTTAGGCATTATTCGCCCTATGGACATGCGTGTTGGTTTTCGCAGAGAAACTAGCTAAAAGTACGGATAGACCTGCCCAGTATGACATAACGAACGGGGTAGGGGTCACGAGTCATAACTTCGTTACCCAACACAGTAATTACCCTGACAACGGATACACTTTCCCATCCTCCATTTCCCTCGACTACAGACTACCGGGCTTATTCCCATCACGCTAATCTGGCTCGTCAACCTCAACCCCATGGGGAGAGAGGAGAATGCGATGGTTCTCCGCTTCTACCCCAGAATCAAGGTTTGGTCGCGCTCTGATCCAAGAACCATTTCCAAGCCCGGTGATTGGTCAGACAGAGCATCAGCATTGGTCTAGACACAGGTTCCCAGTCCTGGGCATCCCCGATAGACGGGGTCATCACCTCATCATAGCGACTCTTGACTCCCATGCATGAATGAGTATATAAAGGCAGAGATCATCACTGTCACTCCCTCGACAATCATCAGCTCCATTATATTCTTCATTCAATCTACCTCCTCTTTACAAGATGGCAAAGAACGACGAGGTCTTGGAGTCGTCCCAGACGCAAGTCAGCCACGTCGAAAATGACACCAAAGGGGGACAAGACTTCATCGAAGACTCTGCTCCTGGCCTGTTCCTCAACCTCTGCGTTGTTGCAACCGCCATTGGTGGCATGCTGTTTGGCTACGACACTGGAGTCATCTCTGGTGTCCTCGTGGTTCTTGGAGATGACCTTGACGGTCGCCTTCTGACCCCTAGTAACAAAGAGCTCATCACTGCTCTTTGCGCCGCTGGTGCGTTCATCGGAGCCATCATTGCAGGAATCACTGCCGACAAGTACGGCCGAAAGCCTGCTATCTGGTTTGCCTCGGTGCTCTTCACCATCGGCGCTGTTGTGCAGGCTGCTTCATACACGCTGATCCAAATGTGTGTTGGTCGAGTCCTCGTTGGTCTCGGTGTCGGTTCAGCCTCGATGGTATGTTGCTTTGGCCCCTGGGACAGAAAAGTCTATTGTTACTAATACGCGAGCCAGATTATCCCACTTTACATTGCGGAAATTGCACCAGCCAAGTACCGCGGCCGAATGATCTCGATCGACATGGTGTTTCTAGCGACCGGTTCCCTCCTCGCCTATGCTTTCGATGCAGCCTTCTACAAAGTCCCTCACGGCTGGCGATACATGGTGGGCTTGGGAGGACTCCCGTCTATCCTCCTTGGAGTTCTTCTGTTCTGGTGCCCCGAGTCACCTCGCCAACTGTGCTTTCATAATCGATCCGACGAATGTCTTCGAGTCTTGCAACGAATGTATCCGACGGCCAACGAGACCCAGGTCGCTCAGATGATGACCGATATACAATACGGTGTGACCCAGGCAAAGGCTATCAACGAAGAGATTTCAGTTCGCCAATCTCTCAAGAGTCTTGTGACTGTTCCAGCCAATCGCAGAGCCGCTATTGTCGCGTGTGGCCTCATGGCAACCCAGCAACTCTGTGGCTTTAATACCATGATGTATTACTCGAGTACCCTCTTTCAGATCGTTGGATTCGATAACCCCATTGCGGTTGGTACCATCGTCACCGCCACAAACTGGATCTTTACTTTTGCTTCCATCTTCCTGATCGACAGAGTTGGTCGTCGCAGACTCTTGCTCTGGACCATGTGGGGAATGCCCGTCTTTCTCCTGCTGGCAGCTGGAGTGTTCACCAAGATCCCCATTGATCGGCAGACTCTGGAGCTCACAGATGACAAGGTTGGGTGGCCTGCCATTGTTGTCCTTGTTTCCATGATTCTCTTCGTAGCCAGCTACGCCGCTGGTCTTGGCTGTGTGCCCTGGCAGGCCAATGAATTCCTCCCCATGGAAGTCCGTGCAATGGGTACCATGATGATTAACATGTGCAACTGGGGTCCTAATATCATTGTCTCATCAACCTTCTTGTCAATGATGCGTGGCATCTCCCCCTCGGGTACTTTTGGCTTCTACGCTGCATTGTCTTTCATTGGGTTTGTCTTTGTCTTCTTCTGCTATCCCGAGGCCGCAGGAATGACCTTAGAGGAGATCCGTGTCGTCTTTGAGCATGGATTCGGAGTTCGGTACGCTGAGGAATGGCGTAAGCAGAGGAAGTTGGGTAACGTCACTCATGGGGCAAGTGAAACTGCTAAAGAGGTTGTTTGACCCTCGCGACCTGGAAATCGGTGGAGGGAATATCAGCTACAAGAGTCCTCATATAGTACTTATGTTTCAGATCAGAGATTACTTAAACTGGTTTTTCTCACAAATTACGCGATCAGCAGCCTTTAGCCTGCGGAGCGAGTAGATGAGGGTGACAGCACGCCTGATCTCAATGAATGTAGGCATCGTAGGTCTAAGATCAAGTGATGTCCAGCATCAAGGCTGGAGATTCCAGTGGCGATCCTGTCTACTCCCTAAGACTTGATCATTTAGAAAGACTGGTGATCTTGTGACATTGAAATGCACCCCAAGTTACAAACACAATAGTCCCCCCCCTTGGTTAGTCCCTTATCAAGCCTGTTGGCTAACTATGCTACGATAACTAACAGGCACCTTACCCTAAATTAGTAACGTTGATAAGGCTTACCAACCCCGCGTCTTAATAACCCGCGGTAAGACTTAGCTGAAATTAATTTGATTTAGATGCGGACCCGAGAACTGGATGAAGTAATTGGATCCACTTAGATATCAACTGTACTCGAGGCCTTAGCTCGGCCGCAATCTCATATCTCCGGGCCCCGATTCAACAATTGCTGGTTTGCTATCAATTGCTATCATTAACGGACGCAGACTAGTCAACGCCACACAGGGGACGTCTCGTGATAGGGATAGTTCTATATATCCTATACAGATACTAAGCAATGCGGGGTTGTATATTAAAATACATTTATTGGACCTCTTCTTTGCCATAAACGTTTAATCATACTCCCCAATAATTACGCAACCAAACAACATTGCGAAGTCCAATTAATCCAGCATGTCCAAGCATGTGTCAATCACCGAAAAGCCCCCTGGTCAAGATATCAAGGTACCCATAGACAATGACAAACCCGACAAGGGCATGACGATCAACGGCACAGATAGTGCCAGCATCGCTCTCGGTCAGAGCGAAGAGGACGACCTCTATCAGCCACTTTCAGGCGTGCCACCTTATGATGGCCGCAGACTCGTCACAGTCCGTGCTATCCTTACGGGTGCTGTGCTCGGATCCTTGGTTGCATGCGCGAACATCTATCTCGGTAGGGAGTAAAGCCTGGGAACTTTACAACAAGACTATTAGCTAACGGTTCAATTACAAAGGACTCAAAACGGGCTTCACAGCTGACGCAACCCTCTTTTCTGCCATCTTTGGCTTTAGTATCTGCAAGCTTCTCGAGAGTTCAAATGTAGGCAGTTCAATCCGTTTTGCATGGAAAGAAACAAAGAGTGAATGTTAAGCCGCGCAACTCGATAGATTCCGTTCCTATCAGGCCACTTTGGCCCCCACGAGAACAACATCATCCAGGCCACGTCCTTGGGAACTGTCGGCATTGGCTTCATGTTCATCAGCGGTGTACCGGCCATGTACCAGCTGGGTGTTCTCAGTCAGTCTCCCCAGTCTGACTATGGAAAGCTGCTCTGCCTGGCTCTTGTTTCTGGACTCTTAGGTCTGGGCATTGTAGTTCCCTTCCGTCGACTATTCATTCTCAGAATGGCCCGACAGCTGAGCCTTAGCTTCCCCCTCGGAACAGCTGCAGCTGTCACCATCCGTGCCTTGCACACAAGCGCAGATCCTGCAAAGGGCAAGCAAAACTTGAAAACCATCTCGTGGACTTTCGGTATTACTCTTGTGTGGGCTGTCGTCACATCCTATGCCCCAGGTGTTCTCTACTCTTGGAACCCTTTCTTCTGGATCTATAAATGGGGTGGCCACGGCATTATTGGAGCCGTCAACTGGGGTTGGTTGTCCTGGCAGTGGTCCCCATCAGTTATCGGTATGGGCATGCTTATCGACCTCAATGCATCCTTGTCGCTTCTCTTTGGCAGCATCCTGGCATGGGGAGTCATCGGACCTTGCCTCGTGGCGAACGACCAAGCCATTGGAATTCCATTTGATCCCAAGAATCCTGACCTGATCACTTACAATGCCTTTGTTCCCACTCAGTTCGTTACCAGTCCATCGCCTCGATACTGGATCTTGTGGCCAGCCGTCTTTATGATGCTTGCTGCCTCTTTGGCCACTGTTCTTATCGAGGGCAAGAATTTCGGTAAATTGGCCCTGTATGGCGTTAGAAGTGTCCGCGCAAAGATCACCAATTGGACCGGTAGAAGCCCGGCTTCAAGCCAAGGGTCTGGTATCGTGGAGTACCGTGCCGGCACCCTGGAAAATGAGATAATTGACCCTGTCCCCAAGGAGCATCAAATTAGGTGGTGGGAGTGGTCTAGCTTGACTATCTTGCCATCTATCGTGGCCATGATAGCATTCAAGTATTTGTATGGAATATCGCCGACTTTGATCTTACTGAATGTATTCTTAGGACTTATCTGGTCCGTGGTCATCATCCAGGTCTATGGAGCCAGTGGTCTGAACCCTGTCGGAACTGTCGCCAAAGGATCACAATTCATCACTGGTGGCATTGTACGGAACCCTGCCGAAAAGTCCATTTCGGCATCTGGGTCAAGGGCTGTTCTTGTTGGAACAACTTTGTCTTCATGTGTTGCGAGCCAGGCAGGTGAGCTCGGCCAAGATTTCAGAACTGGCTTCCTTCTAGGCACTCCGGCAAGAGCTCAGTGGCATGCACAGGTGCTAGGTACTCTGGTAGCTGTGTTTCTGATGCCAGCTATCTTTATCCTGTTCGCCAAGGCCTTTCCCTGTATCACTGATGCCACGGTAACTCAGTGCCAGTTTGCTCTGCCTTCAGTCACGACGTGGCGAGTGGTCACCGAAGCTATCCTGGCACCCCAATTTCCCATTTCCCAATCGAGTTGGATCTTCAGCATCGTATTCTCCGTCCTGGGTGTTACTATTGTGATGCTGAAGCGATGGATAATGCAAAAGCCAAACCTTAAACAGTACCAAGTTTGGATCCCCAATATGCCTCTGGTGGGAGTGGCAATGACTATTGCTTCTTCACAAACGACTCTTACCCTCGCTATTGGGTCAGTTCTTACTGCGACATGGGCTAAACTTTTGCCCAAGTCGCATGAGAAATTCTTATATCCCATTGCATCTGGCGGAATCGCTGGTGAGGGTGTTGCGTATGTCGTCTTGAGTATTCTCCAGATCGCTGGCGTGGGTGGCGACAGATATGGCACCATGATTGGATGCTATGGAGGAGCTTGTTAATTGCCCTTGTCTCACTTTGGTTGTTTTTGCTGTTTGGACTCTTAGGATTTGAGTTTCGACTGTTGATATTATTTGCAGTTGAGACTCGTGGTTGATGTTTGTGCGATTAGGTCCATCGCAGATAGTGAATTTTCACATGTCGCTTAACCATACCGTTTATGGTAGTCTTTGCCGCTCTTTAAAAGCTTCTTAGCAGAAGCCGATCCAAGATCATAATAAAGAGCATCCATGATTCTGATTTGTTTTATGCTTCGCCACAGTATTACGAACTCTCAAAAACATCAACAATGGCCCCTCGATTTAGTCCCGTTACAACGCTGAACGCACCTGCCCCGCTACCGCAGTTCTCAGTTGCTGTTACATACAACGGTTTAGTATATTGTTCTGGGAATATCGGAATCAAGCCCGGCCAGGGCTTCACCCTTGTTGAAGGAACTGTTAAAGACAGGGCTGTCAGTAACACCTGCAGTGATAAAAAGGGACCAGCGTTGACGCGTAAGCTCAGATACAAGCGATTTCCAACCTCAAGAATATTCTCGAAGCCGCCGGCAGTTCTATTGAGAATGTCATCAAGATGAATATCTATCTTACTAATATGGACAACTTCGCGCTCGTTAATCAAGCCTATGACATGTTCTTTACCCAGGACATTAAACCGGTAATTATAAATCTGCAATATGCATTCAACTTTGGTTATAACTAAAGCTAACCAGACACGAAGGCTAGAACCTGTGTAGCTGTGTACCAGTTGCCATTTGGTACTGATGTTGAGATCGAGTGCACCGCGCACCTTTCTTAGTGTAGAGCTAGCTGTGAGAAATAAAGCTACCCGCATTTGCTCCACCACCGATAACCATCAGCACACTTTAGCTGCTATGTGAGGTAGCTAATCACCAAAGGAATGCTAACCAGATTGACTGGCAAGTCTGCTCCCTGTGGGGACGTCTATCTAACTAGGTGTCGTGGAGTGGTTATGATTTCCATTTTTAGGTTGCAAGAGCGCGCGTGACACGTAATCGAGACTCTTATTACCCGCTAAACGCCAGAAAGTGACTAAAGTGGAGCAAGTTGCGGGACATGGACAGAGGCTGTGTATGAGCTTGATATCCTACCTGGGTAAGCTTCTGCTAACACGAACTCTGAAGATATTGCGCATATAACTAAGGTCATCCACTCTGTTAGGTAGCTTAATATTCAGAAGTTGATAGTATGGCCAATGAATGAATTCCTGTCAACTGGCATACACACAAGAATACACTTTTGCAAGTTTCTGTTATATGATATTTCGAATTACACAAAGAGAAAATTGTTGGCAGGATACTTTGCATGACACTTAGAAGGTATAAATACTCCGGCATAGCGGCGTAAAGGCTAAATGAGGTTCTGAAATCTCATTTCTAGAGTCCAAGCAAAAATAAATCCCAATATAGATATAACATTGCTATAGAATAAAGCTGCGTTGATAGACCAGATAGCTGATGCTTACATTTCACGCCTCACGTGGATAAAACCTATCACCTGCAACCCTACTTGTAAGACTTTCTCTTAGGTGGCCAGATCATTTGACCCGTGGGCGACTTGACAAGCATTCCGCCCTTCCAAACGAACTTAATATTCTTCGCGTTATCAAACAGACTGATGTTCTCTAGAGGGTCCTCGTCAAGTGCAATGAGGTCAGCATCCCATCCAACACGCACCAGGCCTTTCTGGGGTGTCAAGCGTCCCAGTGTCTCGGCTGAGTTAATAGTTCCAGCATCGATGGCCTGGAGAGGCGTGAGGCCAGCCTTGACGGCTAATGCAACTTCATGGCCGTTCTTGCCATGGACAGTCAGGGATGTTGGGTCTGAGCCGGCGATATCAGTACCGAGAGCAATCTTGACGCCGTGTCGGACAGCTGTCCTGTAAGCCTCGAGATGGACCTTGGCGACTCCAATCATCTTTTCAGCTGTTTCGGGATTGAGGGTGTCGAGTTGCTTCAGGTTTGCCTCAAGGACGTATCTCGTGCTGATAAAGGTGGTGTTATGCTTGACCATCAACTCGGCAGCTTCATCGTCTAGGTAACTCCCATGTTCAATAGTGTGAGCGCCTGCTTTGACGGCTGCCATGATACCTGCTTTTCCGTGCGCGTGAGCGGCAACAGCGCGGTTATGTAGGGATGCCTCCTCTATCATAACGTCAAGCTCAGCATCCGAGTATTGCCTACAGTGTGGATCATCCGTTCGGCTCAGGATACCACCAGTGGTGACAATCTTGATGCAGCTAGCTCCTCTTCGGATTTGCTGGCGAACAGCGCGGCGGCATTCATCTACTCCATCGGCAATAGCAAGTATAGAAACTCCTGGCCAAAAATCCTGAGTTGCGCTGCCACCACCTCCTCCTCCCTGGCGAGAGTAGACATAGTCAGCGGGTAAGGTACAGGCATCACAGCTACCTGAAGTGATACCGATAGCAGCACCAGCGCCAAAGATATTGGGCCCAAGAATAAGGCCTTTTTCTACCAAGGGGGCGACCTCTGTCGCATACGAGCCGACGTCTCGCACCGAGGTGAAGCCTGCCATGAGGGTCTCGTGCATATCGCGGGTGATGGCGGCACCCGATGTGACGGGATGAGTCAGGACGAAAGAAGGAAAGTCAACATCGAGGATGCCAGCGAAATGGGTATGGCAGTCCCAGAGACCTGGCATCAGGTAGCCTACTTGGACCCGAGGCACAGATTGAAGTGCCTTGGGCAGCTGCGTCTGAGGTCCGGCATAGGTTATCTTGCCAGTGTCGACACAAACACCTACAGCCACATTATGAAGTGGCTCAGAACGCCCGGGGATGAGGCACTTGGCGAAGATACAGACTAGAGATAGCTCATCTTCCACAGCCAGGCCAGCAAGGCTTGCGGGCATAACATGCGAATGCTGGGACACTGGGCTCGGATGTGGGGCGTCGACTGGGGTCCAGTCCTCAGCAGTGGTGTCCAATGACGATAAAGTGCTGCATTGCGTTGAGGGATAGTGATACCCCATCGATGGGCGATTGTCATGTTGTGGCTCAGGAGTCCTATAAGCAAGATGAGGCTGCATGGTGTCCTGGGTGTTGGTGTTGTCTGTCAAAGAAATGATTTCAATATTATGTATCTAGAATAGAACTAAATAGTGAGCAAATAACTTATTAAGTAGTTAATGGAAGCTTGTTGTGATCAAGACGGTGTTTGCTTGCAGTATGCTAAAGGTTGAATCAACTAAGCGGCCATCGATTGTTTGTTAGCCTCAGGTTCCCTTGGTAGTATACCTACATTGAGTCGCGGTCTCGTGAGTCCGATTAGGCAGTTTATCCTCCAGCCGGATACGGGATGCGCTGGTTTGTAGGATATTATGGGATGGACCAATCAATTATTGGGTACGATAATTGTCCGTATCCGTTAACTAACCTCAACTCCCAAGTGCAGTTGCGGTCCCGTTGACCCGATCAGGCAACTCGATGCACCCGCCAAACTAAGCCCAGCCACCAAATCCACTGCAGTTTACCCATACAGTGTATACTGTAGGGTAATCTTCCTAGCTCTGCCTACCGCTCTACAGTCAGTGTATCCAAGGCGCGTCCAATACGTTGGATTGCCAATTCGACCACCGTTGAATCCTGCGAATAAACAAGGCGGAAATATCCAGGACGCTCGCATCCGGCAAACTGCCCGGCGAAATGTCGTTAGCAATTGCATGAGATTTAGCTTTTCAAAATGTTTTTCTGACCTGTCCTGGATTCAAAAATACTCCGTTATCAATAAGCATTCGACAAAGTTGCATTTCCGGGCTGCCCGTCTTTCCAGCCTCAAAGTTGTGAACCCAGCGGCTGAGGTCAATAAAGACAAACAGACCCGCATCAGCTCGTTGGAATGGGATTCTGTACTTATTTAGAGCCGTGGTCGTTCTTCGATATGCCTCCGTTAGCCTTGAGCAATTGTTACCGAGGTAGTCTTGAACCATATCTAACTGCTGCAAGAAGCGTGTGACAAACTTGTCCGATGCCACGGTGAGCCAAGTGAACCACCTATACACAAATAAGAGAGTGAAGTAAGTAAAGAGTTCACAAATGTGCTCTGTTATGCATGGTGGGTGAAGTACTCACGCAGCTTGTGAGGCGGCGGCTCTGATGAGTGGGTTTCTGGTGACGAGAAACCCCATTCGAAGGCCGCCCATGTTAAAGTCTTTGCTCATTCCATAGAGGCAATGGACATTCTGTTGGCTAGTGATAGATAAGATGCTGGTGAAGGGTGTAATATCACCGTCGTCGTCGTTATTGTTGTTGTCTGTCAGGGTAGACATAGCATAGATCTCATCGACTACAAGTTGCATCTTGTTCTCAACGCACCATGAGGCCAGGCCCTCGAGCATCTGGGGAGAATAGCATCGGCCTTGGGGATTCGTTGGGTTGCAGAGAAAGACAACGCGACATTCTATTCCTCGATCTTCGAGGGCTGAGCTGGAGGCTATGTCCAAGGCTCTGATCAGTTCAGGTAAATTGTTGGAGCCAAAGGGGTCGGACAGTTCAGCTGTAGAAATGGGAATGGTGGCGAGCCCAGCTCGTATTGTCATGTCATAGCTAAGCATGAAGAAATTCGGAGTCAGATACAAGACACCTTGACCAGGATCACACAAGGTCCATGCTACCATGTCCATGAGTGATGTCACACCGTTGGCTGCTAAGACATGCTCGGGATGGACAGGCTCAGAAGGGCTGAAGAAGCGATTAAAAAAGCTAGCAGCAGCCGCGAGAAGATCCGGAGACCCAATAAGCGGACCATATGATAAGCACTCAGACATGGACAATGGCTCTTTCTCGCAATATTCAGCCATCCAATCTGTCATAAGTGAATTAAGAGCCCCGGAAAGATTGAGTATGCCGTTCGGGCGCAAGGTAGGGTGATATTGAGGCTTGAGTTTAACCTCTTCCATCAGTGCCCCTACTGGGTCTTGGTGAAGAGCGGCCTGAGCTCGAGATGAAGGCATCAATTCGGGTGACATGGCTTTAGAGTCCAGAAGGAGAATTAGAAGGGGATAAATTAGGAAAGATAGATAGACCCACGGATTTGGTGAGGATGTTCCTTGTGTGTATCGAAAAACCTGTCCAGAGTGCCAGGTATTTGTTCTTATGTGGACTGACCTAAAGCTAGATTCATCGTGGCCCAGTTTCGGCTTGTATGAGGAATTGTAGTACTGTGCGGGTAATTTTCAGGCTTATCTATTCCCCGATGGCTTAGTACATTTATTATTTAGCGGGGACCCAAATATGATAGCGCAACCAAGAACCACTGACCAAACCAGCCTAGCCTAATGCCAACAGGGCCTGAATTTAGTTTACCTATCTTCGAGGAGCCAGCGGGTCTCGGTTAAAAGATGACCTGAGCTTCTTGTCCTCGCACTTGCCCCGCATTCATCATTCATTCAATTAATTTTCACAACATTGGATCAACTCATCGCTCTTGAGCATGGTCAGGTTGTATTCGCACGTTCCTGCACCCGCGCGAGTGAACAAGACAGATATCACACGGAGCAGAAATGGATGCGTTCGATGTCGCACCAAGAGAAGAAAGGTCAGTCAATTGTAGTCTCTTTCGTTGCATTGGCATATATAAGCACTGGCTGACTTCTGCGGTGACACGGCAGTGTGATGAGAAAAGGCCGCTCTGCAGCCGCTGCGTATCAGCCGGAACCGACTGCGAATATAACTCGATGGCCCTTAAGTTCCGGGAGGCCACACAATGGGCCGCCGATAAAGTCGACCATCGCATGGCAAGCCTTTCATCTGATAACCGGCGTTGTTCAAGACAAGTCCGCAGCTCTCCTCCAAACCCAACGCCTCCCACCCATGTGCATCTACGACAGCTTTCTCTGCCAGTCGACAGGTCTTGTAGTCAGCAGTCTCAGTCTCAGTCTCCGCCTCTACAAACTGCCTCACATTCGGCAGAGCATCAATGTGATAATGTCATCGTGACTGCCATTAGTTCCACAACGAACAATGATTGCGGTACTTGGGAGCCTATCTTGTACAATCAGAGCCTTGAGATGGGTGATTCAGATGCCAACACCGATTATTTTGACTTCGACATGGGAATGAGCCAGTTGGACTGTCGGGACAATGATTTCATGACCGATCTTGTCGGGTTACAGTTCAACATGGACGATACAAGTATGACGCAACTTCCATGGGAGCCCCCAATATGCCAACCTGAACAAATATCGAGAGAGCAGCAGACGGACAAGAGTCGAGAAAAGAGCGCTGCCACTGCCATCGCAACTATACCTCAAGCTCAACAACGAACGCCAGGTCTCACTATAGACCACCACTCCACTTCATCACCGTTGCCCATGATCAACCAGGGCCAACTACCATCGCCAGACGATTCTCAGACCTGTGAGTCGGCTACCAGTCTAAGCTTACTCCATCTATCTCGGCCAACGCAACCATCGACTATCAAGATCGAGGCTGGCGATAGACTTTATCTGGCCCACTTCAGAATCACTATCGTCAAGGCGTTTCCGGTGCAGCCTACCTATCTATGGAGCTTGGTTCTGAAGTGTAAGCCACTATACAGCGCCGCACTAGCCCTTGCAGCAGCGAACCTCGCTAATCTTCATGGGAGGCATTCCAACGACGGTACCTGGATTCCTACGCCTACACATCAACACAAAGCAACCGTCTTTCTTGAGCAGAGTAAGGCCTCGATGGAATCTAGCTCAACAGTATCACCGCCATTGCAGGCTCGTTTGGTTACCATGTTCTTAATGGTATACTATGAACTTGAGGGGGGTTCCATCAGCAGCGTATGGCAGATGGTTTCAGTTCTCGACAATGCTGTCCTGACGCAACAGGACATTTTCTTGTCGTTACCTGAATCAGATATTCTCTTCCAATGGTGGCTGCATCTTCGATCCTTCGCCACTTGGCCTCGAGTTCCGTATTATGTTTGCGTTGCCGAACATCCCACAGAATCATCAATTAGGAACTTGGAGACAAGATTCTCAGCACCTTCCCAAATGATCAACATTGTAGGCATAAAAGCCGAACAAATATGGTGGCGAATCCTAATTGCTAAATGTTTTGGCAATTCTGGTGAGACCTCATCTCAAGTACTGAACACGTTCAGAGATTGGTTTGCAATCCTGAAAGGTAACCCCGTTGAGCACGAATATCAGGTTCCTGTAATGTTCATGGATGATATTGAAGTTCACAATGAGCTCAAGGAGCTCAAAACAACCCTGTCGAGTTGCGTACCACCTGCGGATTTCCTTTCAGAGTTACTAGAGGAATCTCAAGCCCAAGACACGAACAACTCATGCAATAACCTCGAACCTCTAGTTCTTGCTAGCCATGGTCGGGCAATGGAGATGGTTGAATATGCATTTGCGCAGATACTGTGCGATTCTAGCCAGCTCAGAAGATTATTAGATCCTGCAACGAACAACGAGCGACAATTTCCCAATCAAGAGTCAATGGCGGCCGAGAAACACCATTCTTGGACGAGGTTGATATCACGTATTGCGCTCGGCCTGGACTTATCCAAATGTGCAAAGGAGAATAACTTCCGGAGAGGTATACTTCATTTTTTGTTTTGCACTGGTCTCATGATACCAGGCAGTGTGTCGTATGACGTGATTGAGCACACTGTCAAGGGTTTGATGGATTCGCATGCTAAATCAGAAGGGCCGTTTTATCCCTTACACGGTTTCATGCCTTTCATACAGACTATCAGACAGGAATCGATAAAAGGGCGGACTGTCTTCCTCGCTTGTCTGACGCATGATGAGTGGGCGTCAAAGGACAGCTTATTCTCCTTTGGGGCGGGTGAGCACATGATATCATTTGGACGTGAAGAAAATGGCCAGTACTTCGGCGATCTTATACCTGTTGCTGAGATATCATCTCTGCAGGATTGAGATTCGGAAACTGTGGATTATTTCAATTATTGAATAGTAATATGGGCGCGCAAAGAATTGCATGAATAGATTGAGCTATACCCAGAGACATTGCCAGATACATCATTGTGTCTTTACACTAGGTATTTACAGCTCCTCAATTTACGCTGTCTGAAGTACCAAGCCAGGTTCTTAGCACGGCACCCACCGCTTCAGGCTGATGATAGGGTGCGAAATGCCCGGCTTCATCGATGGCATACAGCGCTAGACGTTCTGTTCCCTTCCAAAACCCTCCCCGTTTCACATTCCAACCTGGAACATCCGACGTCATGTCCCCTTTTCGAAAATACCAGTCTTGGTAACCCTGGCTTCGGTAGGATGCCTGGCCATGCCACGGCTGCTCATCCAACATTCGCATTTGACCAGGTGTATTACTGGATTCAAGGTCAGGTCATTTTGAAGACTTGAACAAAGTAAAGATGAACCAAATATGGACTTACATGATGATATCATTATTTCCATTAATTACCAAGATTCGAATATGTGTATTGTCGAGCAGCCAAGTCATTTCTCGCGTACTTGGCAAGAAGAGACTCTTTTTGTGTTGCCAGCGCATCCCCGTATCGAAATCGATCAGTTCGAATGGAGTGTAAGGCTGTCCGAGCTGATCTTGAACCCAAGGCTGATTGAAGAATTTCCAAGAGCGCCCACGAGCAAAGTTTGAGCATAGGGGAGGCTTCTCGCAGGCATGGCGGTCTGTATCACTCCACATTAGTATTCATTCATCGTCGCAACAGACTGTTCTCAACCCTCCTATAGAGAAGGATTTTACCTACTATCATATGGATCCCATCCTCCAGGAACAACTGCACTGAGGAAATGCTCGCCCACCGTCTCCTCACAGGCCAGAAATGCTTGCTCACATACTAACGGATCATAGGATTCGCGACAGTAACTGCCTAGCAGTTCACAAGAAGGAACAGCGGCAGCCATATCTGCACAGGCTGACTCATTCATCAGAGGCACCCTGCGGCCATTTAGAGCCCAGTCAGTACAGAAAAAGTCATAGTACCCTGCACTTTGCCGTGATGCATCCACGTAACCATCTATAATCACAAGAGAAGAAATATTAATGAGCGGCGCCTGGCCTTCAAGGGAAGCCATATAGTGCGCATAGCCAAGAACATAGTGGCCCCCCATTGACTCACCGGCCAAGCTCCAAGATCGGCCTGAGAGATTGGGAAAAGCTTTTGTTGCTAGTGATGACAAGAAAGAGTAAACATCTCGGGCGCCTTGTTGTAAGGTGACGGCAATATCGTCGCGGTTAGTGATATGTGAGAATCCCACACCGATTGGTTGACTGAGAGTGTAAGGCAGTGATCTTATCTGTCTCGTGAAGAGGAAGGGCATACTCGATGTAAACAACATTAGCTCGGTCTGTGAAAGAGAATTCGCGGCGACTTGTAGAGTTGCCATCAGCGTTGACTACGCAAGGGCCGCTTCCCATAGTTAGGCCCAATTCCCCTGTTGCACCTGGTCCACTAGCCGAGAGCAGAAGCTTCGTTAGTGACAGTCTCTCAATCAATCACTATTGGAGCTCTCCATGGCTTACCCGCTCATCCAGAGAACCAAAGGATCAGTCTCGGGGTCACGACGACTCTCAAAGAACCCTAGAAAGTCAGTGTAAGCAGAGCCTCTAGAG
This sequence comes from Fusarium anthophilum, assembly GCA_013364935.1. Classification (NCBI taxonomy): domain Eukaryota; kingdom Fungi; phylum Ascomycota; class Sordariomycetes; order Hypocreales; family Nectriaceae; genus Fusarium; species Fusarium anthophilum. The sequence goes on along the minus strand of JABEVY010000151.1, from coordinate 69,380 downwards.
AAGAGAATAGGCATTCACAAAAGAACATAGACTTATCAGCAGTGATGTTGATGGTGCCAGTCCAGAAACGAGAACCGGCGTCGCAGAGCTCATCTGTTTGCTCGCGAATGTTGAAAGAGGGATAGCTGAAAGGCTTCTGGCCACCGAGAGGTTTTTGTTGATGGCATTCAACATGACTCGTTGCGGCAACAAGGCAGAGCAGTAGCCATCCGAGTCTCCATAGGAGATACATTTGAAGAATTGTTTTTATAAGTATGCATATGAAAGCAATAACGCGTTGAACGGCAAATTGAGGCCACACAAAGCGGGCGTAAACCACTATATTTCTGTACCAATTGATGGATGATACACACTAACCCCAGTCGATACTCGGGATGCGCACCAAGGCACCCTTTATGGTCTAGTCAATCTTATGGACCCATCTATCAACAAGCGAAGCGAGGGCCAGTGGATCGGACAGCATTACATTAGGTCCATTATTGATCATCTCTCTCTACGCCATCCTCACATGTACGATAAATAACAGTCCTTTGGCTTCACTTGGACCACGTCTTATTCAACCATACATTCATCCAATCTAACAATGAAGTATAAATTCTTTACCACTCTTTTTTGTGTCGTTGCGCCAGTTAATGGAGTACTTCATGCCCCTCCTCGCATAGCCAACAAGTTCGTTTCTGGCCATTCTGGAGTGCCAGATTTCACGTTACACCTGGGCTCTAACACGGATAGAGTGTGCAATAGTTCTACTCCGGGCACAGCAGGGTTTATCGAGACGAAATCTGACAAGTCGTCTATCTTCTTCTGGGCTTATGAGAGCAAAAATGATCCTAAGAGAGATCCAGTGATTCTCTGGATGACTGGGTATGTATTTGCACTGATCATTTTGTGTCCCTAATGCAGATTCCCTAAAGCTGACTGATGTCTTGTCTCACAGAGGCCCAGGTGGATCTTCAGCAGGTTACGGTAATTTGATGGAACTGGGACCGTGTCGTATTGCTCCTGGTGGTGGTTACACTGTTGAGAATGAGTTTGGCTGGAACGCCAATGCCACCCTTCTTTTTGTTGAGTACGTACACGTTCCATTCCATACCGACATGCGGGTCTCGGAAGTACTAACGCACAGTTAAGCCAGCCTGTTACTGTCGGCTACTCCCATGGGGTGCGTGTGCCTGATGATTTGGTTGAGTCCTCCAGGATCATGGACCAGTTTCTCCGCCAATTCTTCATCGCATACCCTGAGCTTGCAGGTCTAGACTTCTACATCGCAGGCGAGTCCTATGGTGGATCGTGGGTTCCGGCTCTGGCTAGTACCATCTTGAGGACGCAAGCAAGTCTAGATAAACCTGGACAGAGTCTGCAGGCCCAGCCACCAAAGTATCAGTTTTTCCCAGGTCCCCCAAAGAACATCCCCACCATGCCCAAGATCAAACTCAAAGGCATTATGGTAGGGAACGGTCTTGTTCGTCTCTCGGTGCAGAATCGAGGTAGTTTTGAGACCGTATGCTCGGGACCAGATAGTCTCTTCAATGCATCGCAGTGCGAAGAGTGGGCTCCGCGAGCCATGTGGTGCGAGAACAATCTCAGCATTTGCGAGACTAAGGGAATGACTTCTCAAGTTTGCAAAGACGCACAAGACGATTGCACCGCCATAGCCGACGTTGTCGTTGATCAGATGGGCAAGAACCCATACGACTATAGGCAACATTGCAAAGGCCTTGATGGATGCTTTCCAGAAATGGGACATATAGACGAGTATCTGAATCGTCATGACATCAAGGAGGCTCTAGGAGTGCCGCAACATGTGAACTACACAGGCTTGTCGTATCCAGTCTTGGAACAGTGGGAGAAGAACGGTGATTTATGGCGACGTAGCGATAATTACGTGAATTTCCTTCTTGAATCGGTGAGTGGGCTTGTTTTGATACTCATGTCTTCAATTGAACGAACTGCTAACAGACAGTCATGCAGAACATCCGCGTACTAATCTATGTTGGAGATAAGGATTTATACTCAAATGCTGCCGGTACGCGACTACCTGTTGACCACGGCTTGAACTGGCACGGGCAACCGTTGATGCGCCTGAGGGAACTAACCCCTTGGTACGAGGGAGCCAATGTGGCTGGTCGATGGAAGTCTTACGAACCTCTTACCTATGCTGAGATTTTTGAGGCTGGCCATTTGGCGCCACTTGGCAAGTCTCGAGAATCGCTGACGATGATCAACTCGTGGATACAAGGAAACATACCTACCAAGTGATGTAATTTGATAGTTGGACGCTTGATGTTATTTAAACATGGATCATCAAAGACAGAACGTCGTAGCTGAGGCTTTCCTTTTAACGTATCACTTTCGCAACAGTATTGGGATGTTTGAGATTGCATACACGGCAGTAGTATTTGCCAAACAATAGCATTCGGTAAGCCAAGGTTGCTGTCTATTCTCCTAGGTCTATACATCACTACTATATACAAAGCCGTACTTTCAAAGCCACATTGATATCTCTGCAAGGTCTTTTCCATTTTCTTACTAACGTCTGCTGAGTAGGTCTAGTTACCGAACTCTCGAGCGATACCCGCATCCAAGTATACAATGCAAAAGCTTCTGGTCATTAGCTAGCTTGCAGAAGGCCTCGTACGTCTGGTCGCGTGATACAGTGGCTAGCTCGGTGAGAACATGTATCGATAGATCGGTTACGTGACTACTGTAGCTCGAGGGGGACAGCAAAGCCCCACTAGCTAGCTATCAGTAGCGAAAACACGGATGCCATCATCCAAGTAGGCTCATAGATAAGAGCGTGCGCAATCGCTGACCCCATTAGGTTAGTAACTTTTGTCAGTGCATCTTCTGCACTAGCCTTGACTTAGTATCTTACCCGCCGCGGCAATTGTCTTATCTTTCTCAGACTCTCGGTACGTACTTTCGCCGGTGCGTAACGAGCGAGTATACAGAGTACTGCTAGGTCTATCTTCAGTCGGAGGGTAGGGTTGGCTCGGGGATTCAATGGCTTGGCCGGGTTGTTGAACTTACCGGCCGAGTGAATCTAAATCATCTACTGTAGTGTAGGTATCTAGTGTGATTGGCACGCAACAACCCGTCTCGCTACCACGTAACTCATAGCTTTTACCTCGTGAATAGTGGCATTTTCATTCTCAGTCATACGAGGCCTGTTTCGCGTATTATTCTGTTGAATTGCGACGACCAAGATGAAGCTCACATGGATCCTAGAGTAAGAGATGCCGCAAACTTTATACCAGCTTCAAATAAACAGCGTTATTGATTCTTCATAGGCTAATTTTCATTACATGCGTGGCCTTATATGTCTTTTCCAGCCTGTATTCGGTTTTCCCGTCGAGTCGCGAGTCCATACGATACCGCCACTGCTGGAGTCGAGCCCGAGTAGGAGCCCTTGTAAGTTCACTTGTGTTTGCTGATCCGCTCCTTTGGGCTTGCCTAACCTGTTTTCCAGTTTGCAAATACTGGGCTCATGATTTTCGGCGTCCTTGGATGCCTCGAAGATACTGGACGTGTGAGGAAAGAACTTGACGTGAACTCCGCCAATGTTACTGCGATTTGTCTCACATTCGGCTCAGTCATTTCTATCTCGTGGACCATCATTTGCCAACCTTGTCTATCACAGTTTGTCTACGAGTTATTATCGTGGATTGTCTGGACTCTGTTGTTTACTCTGTCTTCCCCTTACTATTGGGTTTACGGGTGTATTTCAGCCTTGTACTTTGTTTCGCTGATTATGAGCCTTGCACTCCCATGGCCGTCATCGCCCAAGGACGCCAGTCACCCCCTTTCCAACAGTCAATTTATTCCATCCCTAGCAGTGTCATGGCTGGATCGTCTTATCACGCTTGCCGCTTCCGGAACCTTGTCAAGCGATGATGCTTGGCCGATCGATTCAGAACTGTCCGTTAGGAGTATCCTGGCTCGACGCGGGCTTCAGCCCGATCAGTTACGGCAGAGTCTATCGGCTGGTATGCTATGGGTTCTCCTGCGCGAGTTTCCATCTGCTATGTGCCTAAGTGCAATCTTTGGGATCATCAACGTCGCAACAGCATTGGCTCAACCATTCTTCCTTCGGTCACTACTGCAGAACAGAGACATGTTCTCTGTAGCTGGATTGTTTGCCGCAACTGTCGCATCTGGAACGACAGAAGCTCACCTGAAGCTTCAGCTTAGCAAGATTGGTGTTCATTTTCGTTCGGCCATGACTGCGTTGATTGCCGATAGGTGCATTTTGAGCACTAATATCGATATTCAAGCACAGAATGCCGACCCTACACTTCTCATCGAAGTCGATACCACAAAGATCTATGAGCTAATTGAGCAGTTCCATCTTCTCTGGATGATTCCGCTGCAGGCTGGGATCAGCGTGGTGGCCTTGGTGCTTCTGCTTGGCTGGCAAAGTGTCCTGGCTGGATTCCTATCTCCTGTCATTTTCTTGCCTCTCATCTCATATGCAACGTCACGGATATCTACGCACATGGCCCTTGTCATGCAAGCCAAGGATGCTACAGTATCTCTCCTCACCCAGGTCCTCAAACAAGTCAAGCAAGTCAAGCTTAACTCTCTGGAGAAGATCTTTGAGGGAAAGATTGCGGAGCGGCGAGCGGAGGAGATGGAGAGAACAAAGGCCGTAGCCATCCTCAACGGCGTCATTGTCTTTCTGGTCTACAGTCTTCCACCTGCATTATCTCTATCGCATTTAGTGTAGCTGTGTTTCTCGGCCATTCTCTATCGAGCAACATAGTTTTCCCAGCCCTCGCATTCTCCTTCAATATCACACGGGCAATATCACTACTTCCTCATCTGGTCATACTGTACCAGTCCGCACAGATCTCATTCGCTCGCATCAAGATGTTCTTGCTCATTGACCCGAGCTCAGAGAAGCTAGCTCCCTCCCCAACATCTTTATCATCAACCTCAATCACTAATCCCAAAGGGAAACTCGTGTTCTCAATGAGACACTGTGACATTTCCCTCCCAACAGCACAAGGCGGATTTCAGCCCATCATTCGAGACTGCAACATCGAGGCGACTTCCAATTGCCTTCTTGTCATGTCTGGAAGCGTTGGGTGCGGCAAGACAACCCTTATTCGTTCTATTATTGGAGACATAGTGCCAACTCGTGGCCAATTCTCAATTCATGGGAGGATTTCATACGCGCCACAAAAGCCTTTCCTTACGAGCGGTACAATCAGGGATAACATCCTTTTCGGCCTGCCATTCGATGCACCTTTCTACCAACGAGTCATCGAAGCGGTGTCACTTAGCTCGGATTTGTCCAGGCTACCCCAAGGTGACGAGACCCCCATGGGAGGTACAGGCGCGACTCTCTCAGGTGGACAGAAGAGTCGTGTTGGCCTTGCGAGAGCAATTTATGCAGGAAGAGAGGTCATCGTTCTTGACGATCCTTTGGCTGCCTTGGATGCCCAGGTACAGTCGCACGTTATTGCTGAGGTTCTTGGTCCTCACGGCATTCTCAAAGACTCGTTACGCATTACGGCAACATCTTCAACAGCCCTCATGTCTATCGCTGACAGGCTATACACCATTTGCGATGGAACGGTAGCGTGCACTGCATCACCTACACACACTCAAAGCACTCAAACCCTGACCATGCCGGATGCGTCCCCCGAGGAAATACATGGCCTTCAGCGACAGCCGCCATTGGTGGTTAACTATGGTTCTATCAAGTCCAATACCTCCACGCAAATTACTCCTTGTGATTCCGATGTTGATCAAGAGATCGCACCTTTACTTCTGAAGGTACCTTCAAAGTTACAGTCCCCGGATATGGGGTCGGAACCAGTCGCGTTGGGTACCTACCTCAGGTTCCTCAGCCTCTCCAAGTATGGGGGCTGGCTGTGGGTCATGTTTACCGCTGCCTTGTCAAAGCTGTTTGACATCCTGGCCGTGTACTATCTGAAACTATCGAGCCAGGATTTCGAGAGCCAAGGGCATTCTACAAAGCTCTTGTATTACTCCATATGTGCCCTGATCGGAGGCTCGCTGTCTATGATATTTGTTCTCGTTGCATTTTACGTCTGTATCATCCCGACATCGCTATCAATTCACCGTCAATTGACAAAAGGGGTTCTTGAGGCCAAGTTCTCCTTTTTCGATACGCACAGCCTTGGGCAGATCCTCAACCGCTTCACCAACGACATCAACAAGATTGATACGTCGGTCAATGGCAGTCTTATCTCCCTTTCTGCACTCTGTATCACAACCTCATCATCTCTTTTCATCATGATCAGTGTGACTCCACTGAGTCTCTTGTATCTCGTTCCCACAGCCGTTGTTTACTTAATGATTCAGTCGCATTACTTACATGCTTGCCGACAACTGCGGCGCTTGGACAACCTGGCTCGAGCTCCGATCCTGAACCAAGCTGCTGAAAACAGGCTGGGTGCGCAGGTTATAGTGACGTTCAATCAAGTGGGCACGTTCAGGGCGCGTGTCAGGGACGTGATTGATGACCACATCCGAGTTTGGGCTCCTTACGTGATGTTGAATCCGTGGTTAACACTTCGACTGCAGCTGCTTTCCAGGTGAGCTCATACTTTCGCCAGGGAGCTCTTCTTTTTCTAACAACAACACAGTGTCCTCCAACTTCTTTCAGCTTCGCTCCTTCTCTGGCTCGATACCTCCCCAAGTACACTGGGATTGGCCATGAACTTCCTTATTCAGATTACAAGTAATCTCAACAATTTTGTTCAGATGCGTGCCACGTTAGAGGCAGACATCACCTCTGCAGAAAGAGTATGGTCTTATGCTGCCAATGTTCCAGAAAGCCAGTCATCCGAAGAGCAAAGGCCAGCGCCTTCTTGGCCAAAAATCCCAGTCATTAACTTTGAATCGTATTCAGCCTCATACGCTGCTGGTCAAGTTCCTTGCCTGCATGACCTGAGTTTCTCTATCGCTGCAGGCGAACACATTGCTGTCGTCGGGCGTACAGGAGCTGGCAAGTCCTCCCTCAGTCTAGCTCTACTTCGTGCCCTTGAGCAGGGAGATTCTTACAGTGGCCGCATCACTATCGATGGTATTGATATCTCGAAAGTATGCTTGGCAGACCTCCGCAATCGGATTACCTTTCTGCCTCAAGAGCCTCTTGTATTTGCAGGCACAATTAGACATAACCTCGACTTTGCGGGAACTCAAACTGATGAGAAACTGCAAGAGGCATTGAACGCATGTCAAATGAGCCGATTCTTCAACCTTGAGCCTGGACAAAAACTTCTCGATTACCCAATATCGGACTCAGGGTGAGTGACATAGTTTTTAGTGAGTTTCATGGGATCAAATTTATACTAACAGCCATTCGAACTTTAGGTCAAATCTCTCAAGCGGACAAATACAGGTCCTAGCTCTCTCTCGAGCTCTTGTGGCTAAGGGCAATAACATCCTCATTATGGATGAAGGTACATCTCTCTCTACACTGAAGGCCAATCTGTTGGTTGTTTATAGGATACTGATCCCTATTTATAGCTACTGCTGCAATGGATAGTTCAACAACTACAGTCATCCACGATGTAATACAGTCACGCTTTAAGGACTATACCATAATCGCAATTACCCATGATATTAAATCAGCTGTAAGAAAGGACGAGTTCAAAGCTGACAAGGAACTGATATACTAACTGATTCAACCAGACTAAGTACGACAAGGTTCTTATGCTTCATGAGGGCACGGTAGTAGGATTTAATATGCCTACCATGTTACTGGAGGTTACAGAGTTCATTTCATCTCCTTTTATAGCTATGCCATAGATTCTCAAATTACTTTCGTCCTCTAGACCATTGTCCTATCGTTCCCTACATTGTGTGTTCTCAGCGCAGTCCCTTCCTTACAACACATTTCTCCAATAGCGAACACCCTTTACCAGTTACACGCAGTCTCACCAGTAGGATGCAGGACAATCCGAGACTTAACAAAACCGCAATCTCCCAGGTACTCAACCTTCATGTTGTAGCATGTCTTGACGTTCTTGTCCTTCCAGATTCTGTGGGCACGGGTCTTCCCGGGGTCAACACAAATTGTCTGAGGGCGACCACACGAGGTGAAGTCCAAGCAACCGCCAGCAACAGTGCCGCCGAGACTGCTGCCGACTTTGGTGCGCTGACAGTTGTTGCAGTCGTTGACGCGGATGTCAGAGTTGGAGGAGAAGATTGTCAGGGGAGGATCACCGGGAACAGGCACGGCGGTGAAGGTGTACACTAGGTCGAAAGCCGCAAAGTAGTCAGGGCAAGTACCCTGCTCACAAGGACCAGCCAGGATTGTCATGGAATCAGCAGGTTTTTTGGTAATACCAGCTGAGGCGGTGTTGTTCCAGTTGGCTGGGTCCTTGAAGGCTTTCTTGTCGATGCCAGCCCAATCGATCTTGTCCTCGATGTTGAGAGGTGACCATGAAGTAGACTCAGCTTTTGGGGCTGATGCGACCGGAGTAGCTGTGACAGCTGCGGCCATGGCCATAATGATGAATTTGGCTGCGACCATGATGACGAACTTGTGGGCAAGAAGCTTCCGAGAATTGAATGTTAGGAGGGTTTTGTAGTGTATGGAGGAAGGTTGTCTTGATGTTCTGAAGCTGTGCCTGAGCTATGGATAGAGTGGTTCGAAGTGAGGAATAGGCCACATACTTATACTTGGGGCATCATCATGTTATTCTGTATCTCGTGGGTACAAGAGACCTCACTCGTCGAATATTGTTAAACTGGAGGAAGCAGAGAGTAACCCTCGGCTACGTAGCGATTGGCTATCTCGCCGATCGCTTACATTTCGCCCTGTGCAAGGGTCAACTTACCGTATTCTTACCAATTATTTATTAGGAGTAATTGTCTCACTGATTTCTCACGGTGCAAAAACGTACTGACTGCCAGTCTCAAAGGTACCATTCAACAAGGTGGGGCCAACAAAAAGACCTCGCTAGCTAAGTCACTGGCAACATACGGCCAAATTTCCCTCCAATCATGAAAGCCAGTTCTTGGAACAGCTGTTGATTATGAGGGAAACATCCGTCTTACTGCATAAACAATATCTATAGTTCTTAAGGTCATTTAAGAGATCCTCCATTGGGTAGTGTGATCAAGTTAGAATCGTCTACTGACCAGGGGTATTGCATGGGCCGGCATGGGCCAAGTGGGAATTATTACTAACAAAGGATCGGGGTGTTACCTCGGAAGTGGATTGAAATAATTATATGTGCTCTTATCTGCTGTTTGCTGATGGCCACCTGCCTGAATGAATCTTAGCCTGGTTGTCTAATTGTTCCTTACGTTCATCCCACTGCCATTCTTGGCATGTCGGATTGAGAAGGATGCCTGTACGTCTCACCTCGCCAAGCCCCATTTCATACCTGAAAATATGGACATTACTAAAGGATTATTCCGAAGGATCCAACCAAGCCGCGTTCACTGCTGACCACAGTACGGGCCGTCGCTTGTAACATGGGGCATGCTCTTTATCACATTTTAGACAGGTTGCGTCCCAATGTTGTGACTGTTGGGACATGTTGTATCACTACAGAAGACAACCTCAAATTCTCAAATGTATGCTCTAGAGCCACTCATCCGTTAAAGTCAGATAGCACTTAGTAAAACTAACATGCATAGTAGGTAGGGTAGATCCGGAGCGATGGCAATGGTCAGATGGCAGGGATTGTATGTCACTAAGCGGCGCGGGCCGGGGCGGTCAAACACATTCGCTAGCCTTCAAATCGTTTAGTGGGCCTGAAGAAGCATCGGATTGCTTTCCGGTTTGGCTGGGATAAGCGGGTAACGGAAGATCTATAATCCGCTTCAACTCGCCCGGCTTATCTTAGCGTCCTTTTCTATATTGACTTATCAACAAGATTCAATTCATCCATTTTTTCACATTTAATTTACGTATCTCTGAATCACTAGAGCTCACTTTAATGCATTTAGCTACCTGTTTCCAGATACCACACATTACCGAGAAGATGACGTGTAGACGTGTTGCTTACGCCTTCTTATAATTATATCAGGCAGCAGGCTTGACCTTGTTTAAGATAAGGGAACATAATCTGTCGTCATGATACCCTAGAGCCAATCAATGGTTCATTTTCAAGCCTAGTTTGGTTACACAAGGTTATGCATTATGCATTGCTGCCCAGTTGCTCCCTCCCGATGAAATAATTACTTGTAGTTAAAATAACTGCGTCTTATGGCATGGCGCCTTGAAAGTTGGATGAAAGTACATAATCTCATCACAAAGCTTCGAATTTTAGGCCTCTCACAACTCCTCCGAGTAATTTCCTTAGACTTTCCTGTAGGAGATAATTTACTAATCGTAATATCTCTTTATATCATTACACAAGAACATGTCTAGCAAGCCCCTTGCCGTTCCCAGCCTCTCTGATAGTAGTAGGGCGATGGACCAGTATGCTGCGTCGCTGCGCCAGGTTATTCGCAACCGACCGGATGGGGATTCCGAGCGTTCTCGTCATCTATACGAGCTCAGCTGTCTGCTTCGGCAGCATTATCTCTCGAGAAATGGAGAGGGCGATCCTACAGAGGTTCTCTCGATTGCTCGAGAAGCGGTGGAAGTTGTCCCCCCTAACAGCCCGATGGCTGCAAAATATTTTAATAGCCTAGGCCGCCTATTGCGTCACAAGTTCCACTTCGAGGGAGACCCGAAAGATCTAGATGAGGCTATTCAAGTGTTTAGGCAGTCTGTTAATTTGTCGCAAAACAATGACCCGTCTTGGGTCCAATGGTTAACGGATCTTGGAAATAGCATCTATACTCGATATACACTCACAGGATCACTTTCAGATCTGGAAGAGACTATCGAGTTGGCTAGACGAGTACTTGATGACACATCGGAGGATGATCCGGATATTATAGACCTCGTGATTGATCTCATGGTCAGGCTCCGGACACAAAGCGAACGAAGAGGATCAGTCTCTGCTTCAGAAGAGGCTATTATCATGGCCCAAAAAACGCTAGAATCTTCCCCAGAGGATCACCCATCCCGAAGCACTCTACTGCATCTACTCGCAGGCAGCTTCTCTGACCGACATGTCCTCACCGGTGCAATAGACGACCTCAATCAACACATCGTGGTTTCGAGACAGGCCATCGATGCAACATCGATTGATGATCCCGAACGGGTGACGCGACTTGCTGGCTTAGCTGTCGGCCTCAGGGATAGACACATAAGAACCGGGGCGCTCGGAGATCTTTTAGAAGCTATTAGAATAGCAACAATGGCACTCGAAGAGACTCACGAGGAGTCTGATGTTTGGGCGACGCATGCTTGCAATCTATCGGGATACCTTCGAACATTATACCTTCGAACTGATGAACAACTCGATCTGGACACAGCAATTACATTGGCTAGAGGCTCAGTACACGCGACACCGGTAGACAGTGCCCTGAGACATATGCGTCTGGGAAATCTGACAGCCTGTCTCATTGCTCGTTTCGATATCTCAGGCTCCTTGGAGGATCTAGATGAATGTGTCCAGAGGGGAAAAGAGGCCAAAGACGCGACACCGAAAGAGCACACCGAGTGGCCGGCACGACTACACGATTTGGGAGCCATTATGCAGAGAAGATACCAGATGACGGAAGACCTAGAAGATCTCGACGAGGCTATTGGTTTGACCCAGCAAGCACTGTTCGCTCTGGGGCCGAACCACCCACAGCAGGCCGATACCATGTCTCTGATCGCACTGTTCTTTGCAAAGCGATACGGGGAAACAGAGTCACCCGAAGATCTTCAGCGAACAGAGTTCTTCTACAGAGCTGCTCTCTTTCAAACACAATCACCAATTGCAACACGGATTGAGGCCGGTGTGAAACTGATTTCGGTATGCATGGTCCAGAAGAACATGGAGCAGGCTTACGAGGATGCCAAGTATGTCGTAGAACTCATTCCGCAAATGGCAGTGCGGTCACTCGAGAGTTCCGACAAGCAGGATCTTTTGCTGAAGACAGGCGGAGTTTCCTCCGAGGCGGCTGGTCTAGCACTCCATCTGGGTGAAGATCCATTGGTGGCGCTGAGCCTTCTAGAGAAGGGACGCGGCATTTTTGCTCTATCTCTGGATGAGATGCGTGCTGATATCAGATCTCTGGAAGAGCAGTGTCCTGATCTCGCACGGGAGTTCATCACACTTCGTGAACAGCTCTCGTCCTCTTCAGCCTCCGGAAAGACACTGTATACCGAGGATCCCAAATGGAATGTCGAAGAGAGTCGGCGTCACGAGGCAGGCGACGAATTTGAAAGATTACTTGGAGAAATTAGGCAGCAAGTGGGCTTCGAGACCTTTCTCCTACCCCCTTCGGAAGCTGGGATCAGGTCGGCGGCAGAACGCGGCCCTGTTGTCATAATCAACACGAGTATGCTTCGTTGCGATGCAATTTTGGTCGAGAGTCATCAGATCACATCTGTGCCTTTGACTGACTTCAACCGGCGCGAAATGATTGAGTATGTCAGAAACGGGACATTCAAAAGCGACAAGGCGCTTCAATGGCTATGGGACTGCGTTGCAAGCCCTGTATTGAACGCGGTAGGATTTGAGAAACCTCCTTCTGGGGGAGACTGGCCTCATGTTTGGTGGATTATGACAGGACTTCTGAACAAGTTTCCTATTCACGCTGCTGGCGACCACTTAAAAGGCTCTTCCGAAACGGTCATTGATAGAGTCATCTCGTCCTATCATGGTTCTATACAGTCAATCATCCGTGGTAGAAAGCGACCTTCTTCAGCTGCGATCCAGACAAACGCACTGCTCGTCGCCATGGAAGATACTCCTGGAAGCTCAAAGCTTCCTTTCGCAACCAGGGAGATAGAAGCTATCCGTGGCATATGCAAGTCAATGCTCATCGAGCCAGATGAGCCTGAACCAAAGAGGGACAATATTCTGTCTAGGTTGCTTGAATGCGGGATATTTCACTTTGCAGGCCATGCTCGCACGGATCCTGAGGACCCAATCGGAAGCTATCTCTGTCTGGACGAAGAAAGAGAAAAGTGTCTGACTGTTTCGGATCTATTGGACATAAACCTGCAGAGTCGCTCCCCGTTTCTTGCCTATCTCTCCGCCTGTGGCACTGGACGTATCGAGAATAATCACCTAGCGGATGAAGGAATCCACCTCATCAATGGGTTCCACACAGCTGGTTTTCGCCATGTTATCGGCACTTTATGGGAGGTCAAGGATGAGATCTGTGTAGACATGGCCAGGATTACTTACGAAGGAATGGTGCAGAATGGCATGACGGATGAAGCAGTCTCTCGTGGGCTCCATGAAGCTTCTAGAGAGCTTCGAGACCGCTGGTTGACATTGGCTGGGACTGATCACCGGACAATTGGGATTTCACAGGTCGGAACTATCAGAAGTGAGAGAGGCGATGTAGAGGAACTTGAAGGAACAGCTCTTGACGGATTCTCGAGGGATGTTTTGACTTGCGACGAGGAGCCTATGTATCCGCCATGGATTCCTTATATTCACTATGGTGTCTAACATAGGACCTTGGATAATTCGAATGAGTAAATATTACACTGTTTTTTCCGAAGGCCAGACTATAACAGATTCTCACTACCGCGTATGAGCTGAAGTGGAACAATAATTGTTATCATCTGGTTGGGTGATGCGGGGGCTTTCGCAAACATCCATGTCCCATGATGGAGGAGAAAATATTGTTAGGCGGTGTGTTAAACAGTCTGTCAGCTGGTGAAATGTATGACGGTGAGGCTTGCTTGCGTTTCGGACTATTGAGTATATCTAAGACATGCTGCGGATCGTACATCTTCCGGGCTGCAAAGACTAGGATTATCACTGAGGACTTGTCCGTGCGGCTGCCCATTGCGCGACGCCACTGATTTCCGTGCGGGACTTGCTTTCATCTTGCTATGTTTGGCTTCCTTTCCCACCTTCCATCTTCTCTTACTTTACGACAAGTCTCTGGAAGATTACTGTTGAGGGTAGCTTAATCGGCATGCATATGTGACAGTACCGTCAGCCTGGCTTTGCAGAATGGATCGCCCCTCATGATCAGCGTACCGGGTAGCTTAGGCTAATCTTCAAGGCCGGGAGTTCGCGTTGTCTCAGCAGGCCTGGCAAAGGCGTCGCCTGTCTCAGGATCGACGGTGGGCTGCCCTTATCCCCGACAATCGAAAAACCAGCCATGATCGAGGTCGCTCAGCCGGTTCTCACTAGTACTGCAAACGAGGTATATGTCTCACCTGAATCTTGATATGCTTCCTTCAATGTTGTCAAAGTTCGTCGAAAGTAGGTTGCATTCGGCAAGGCCATCAGCCTTTTGCATCTTTTGTCTACAGACCATGTATTGGCTATAAATAATACAGCTGCCGAAAGACTCTACCAAGTTTTAACATCAGCTTTTTTTACGATTTATGCACGTAGCAAGTCCACAATGAAGCTGTCGACCATTCTTCCCGTTTCTGGTCTCCTAGTGTCCTTTTGCCAGGCTCAGGCTGACCCCAATACCCTGGCAAGGTACAATCCAGCCAATAGGACAATGTCAGCCAATACCAGTACGTATAAAGCAAGCTATTTTCAACAATTTTGCAGTCCATTGACAATGAGTCGAAGCATACTGCCTTGTCCCTATCAGCAAATCTCTCGTCAAGACCATAACTGGATATGATCCTTTAAGCATCGACACTAGCATCTTGCCGTCTTTCCCAGCTGGAAAACACCCGCTCATTGTACAAGCTGGCTATGACAAGGATATTCGCATGACGGCACTGAACATTGTCCCACTACAGATAGACGCACTCATGCAGGCTTCTCTTATTGTGCCCTTTGTTGATGTCACAAAGGACGGACAAACACCTATCGGCGTCCCGATCAACTACTACATAGGCGGGACTAACGGACAACCGCTCAAGGCAATCGTGCCTAGTGTCGCTTCAGGCGTTTCGCCCTTTGAAGGAACCACTATCTTCCCGGCGACATTTTCTCCTGATACATCAGCTGCGAGGGCTCTCCCCAATGGCTTCAATAGTATCCAGGTGAAGCCCTTTCTTCTACCAAACACTATCTCTGGCCCTGGAATCTACGCTGAAGCATTCGACATTTCATTCAAAACGACAGACAGCTCCCCTTATACAGCTCACACTTTTCACTCGCTCTTGAACATCCCCCAACTCCTCAATACCAACAAGTGTCAGCGCAATACTGTCTATTTCAACGAGTCGTCTTCTGAGCCGCTGATGGCTATTGGGGAGGTGACACTCTACCATCAGATTTTAGCTACACCTCCGCGGGGACTAGAAGGAGTTTATCAGGATGTGTATTGCTATTCAGCTAATGGCCAGGTTGTCTCGAGTGTTGGCGAACCTTGCAAAGTTGCGGCTGCCAACATGGACCCTGAAGCTAGGGTGTAGAGACCGCTAGGAAATACATGCCACCGCTAGTCATCTGGACTAAACTGTTGGGTGATTTGTTTAGTTCTCAAAGAGCTGACCTGGCCTTTGGTTCATAGCCGGCTTTGCTCCTTCAATGGAAAAGGCTGGCTATCGGGTTCTATTCGCGCCGATGAACCCATGATCGCATTAGTTGGTGTCCCATTTATCAAGGTGCCTTGTCACTAGTGCCTGAAACAAATACAATGAGAACTGTAGCATAACTTATACTCTATGTTAGTATGTTGCAATCGAGCCAAAAATGTGTCCACTCACGTCGTACCAGCCACCACAAGTTCGGTGGTCTTTGCTCTCGTCAACCCGGAAAGAACTAAAAGGTATACGATAGTCGACATCATAACGATGAAAATCCTCACCGCGGCCGTCGACACGACGTTACAGACAACAATTGGTAGTAACAAGAGTAGAGTGACCAGGCATATTAGTAGCCCTTTGGCGACACGGCCCACCAAGGGACCATTGTATATATGGACGTTTGGATCACACGAAACATATCGGTTTTTCTATCTCATCAGTATTGTCATCTTGTACGAGGTGGACTTGGCATACTTCTCGAAACTTGGGTAGAAATTGTACCAGACGCTCTTCTATCCAACTCTCAAACCTCTTAACTGCGTTGTCAATCGTTGGTACTAGTGAGACAAGGTCGCGGTCATGCTCGAGGAAAGATGTCTCGTTCCCAGCCAGACAACCATTTCCTTCAACCCAGTTCCTGAGGCTTTGCACATCTCTTGACTCCGCATCGTTAAGAGTCAGTGCCAGATTAGTTTTGTCTATAAAACTATCTTTGATGTTGTCAGTAGGACGGATGCAGTCAGTCAAGAAGGAACTCATACCATAATCAACCAGTGCAGATTCTATCCTCGATAAGACTGATAGTCTTTCAGCGTTTTTATCGATACGACTCTTGCCGAGAAAGATAGGTGCCTTTTCCTGTTGATCTATCTGGTCGAGTTCGCTCTCTAGAATCGACAGCTGGTCTTGTTTTAGCAGCAGCAGCCTTGCTCTGAGTCTGTTGAAACGCCGAAAGACGAAAAAAGGGCTATGCGATGCGATAAGGGCTGTGAATCTTGGATAGCCTGGCCTGAAATCCTCAACTATCAGAGGGTCAGAACGTCAAGTCTCAGTTTCTGAAGAGAGACCTTACTTTTCCCTGTTTGAGGTTTCACTGATTGTGCCGGATTCGCCGAAAGAGGAAGAATGGGCTGACCCGTCATGGCGTCGTCAAGTTGTGATCGCTGGCACACAAACGGACTGACCTTATGCAGGATTCTAGGACTTTACAAGCCACCTTCAGGGAGATCCCAGTTACTTTAATCTTTGAGCAGGCCCCTGAGGCATCCAATGAAGTGCCCCCACGTGCACATGCAAGTCGAGGCCCAGGTGGGCACTATACATAAGTCCAATACCCGCTATTGTTTCGTCGATTCATCTTCCCCTTTCTCGCAATTCCACTAGCGTCCGTCCAAAATGTCTGATGACCAGCAGTAAGTGGTTGAAACTATGGACTTGGAAGTAAGCTAATGCTCGTCACTCTCAGAAAGAATGCATCGCCTGAGTACACCCCAGGCGGTAAGCGACCATTCGTCTCTGTATATGACAATGTACGTAATTGTTGTCACTTGGCTAGCTCAAACTCTTGTACTGAATCAGGCTGTGCAGGCGCCAAGCCTCAAAGTAGGAGATAGCGTGTACTTGCTGAACACGGATGGATCCAGAGAGGGCCCGTATCTTGTTGCGACAGCCCCAGTTTCCGGACAATGCACGCTTTGTTATACCAATGGGAGCCCATTCAGAAATAATGCGGACATTGATGTGGATGAGCTTGAGGCCTGTTGAGCGACCGTGGCGGGGAAAATAATGATAAGCACGCATTGCATTGCTGGGGCACATGATTCCCCATATCATTTTGGTGGCTTTTCAGGCAGAAGTGCATATGAGGCAGTGTAGCTAAGGCAGCCAGAAGGCAAAGTACATTGAAAGAACAATGCATATGCCTAAGACCCCATGGAGTGAGACCAATCACGTAAATATTCTTGCTACCCCTCACGATAAGACATAAGATAAGTCAGGCCCTGTGAATAACGCTGTATACCAAGCTCAAGACGATCTAAACGGAACAATGGCGGAAAATCAGTCTGCTCCTCCGAGATATCATGTTATCCTAATTGGCATCGACGCTTATCCTGCGAAATACAAGTCGTCGCTGAAGGGCTGTGTACGGGACACTCAGCAAATCAGATCATTACTAGAACAGCAGCCTTTTCACATCAACATCCAAACCCTGACAGCTACGCAAAGCTCTGATAGCAGTATTACAAGACCAGTTGAAGATTCTGACACGCTACCAACTGATGAAAACGTGATCAGGGCTTTCAGAGACCTGACCGACGCTGCTCAACCTGGAGACTACATCTACATCCATTACTCTGGCCATGGCACCCGCATCGCTCCCACCACTAAGGCGTTCTCCAACCAGCATACTGGAGACTTGGCTCTAGCCCTACTTGGTGGTGAGAATGGAGACGAAGTGAGGCCCCTTGGAGGGTACAGGTTAGCAGTTTCTCTAAACGCAATGGTGTTGAAGGGTCTGGTTGTCACTCTGGTGCTTGACTGCTGTTTCGCAGCAAGTATTTATCGTTTGGACCGTCCCGATATTCGATTCATTCGAATTGATCCAGATCTTGCATCTGCATACTTCGCCGACAAAAACTCGTCAGAGCAAGATGAGGAAACGGCTAACTCAGACTATCGTGATGTGTCTATGCTGCCAAGCTGGTTGATAAACCCACATGGCTATGCACTTCTTGCAGCTTGCGGTCCTCATGAAGAAGCGAGCGAGATCATCCACAATGGAGAATCGCATGGCGCCTTGTCCCATTTTCTAAACCTGAGTCTAAGAGACGGCGGGTTGAATCGCAAACACAAGAACATCTTTTACCGTCTCAGCTCCAAATTTCGTGGTTACTCCATTCAGCAAAATCCTGCCTTGTATGGGAACAAAGACCAAGGATTCTTTGGTGAGAACAACTTTACGAACTCACGATCGATGGTACTTGTTGTGAGAAATGGTCAGCATTTTGCATTGCAGGCGGGCCAAGCTCATGGTGTATCCGATGGCGATGAGTTCATTCTGTGTCCTTCCAGCATCCTTGAGAGCAACGAGGCTTTTCACACAAATCTGGTCAAAACAACGGTTGAAAGAGCTGGCCCTTTGACCAGCCTGCTACGCTTGGACGATTCTACCGCTGTGACATCTGAAAATGACTGGGTTGCTGAACCACAAACGAGACGAGCTCTTGGCGAGTTCCCAGTTTCGTTCAGCGACAAGATATCTCTCCAAACTCCCTGGTTAGAAGCTTTGACAAGATATGGGATGGTCCATACAGGCAAGCAGGCATTGGCATCCTGGTTTCATGTCCAAGGTATCAACAACGAATACAGGATTCAGACTCGAGATGGTGAAGAAGTGATGAACCTCCCTTCATTGCCGCAAAGCAAAACAACTGCAGATGATGTTGCTGCAGTTTTGGAGCATTTAGCTCGATACGAGCTTGTCAGAAGCCTCTCCAATCCATTTGTGGAAGAGGACTTCCGAACATCATTTGACATCAATATTGTACGAGCGGGGGGTCACTTTGGACCAGACACTCTCGTCAACGTTGAACAAGATGGAGGCAAGACAGCCATGTTCGAGCTGAGGCTTCAGAACCACGGCACAAAAGTTCTGTATCTGTACATTCTTGACCTGGGTCCTCTGTGGCAGATTGAGGATATCTATTGCGGTAGCTATGCAGTGGTTCCCCCATACAACCAGAATGAAAGATTCATGACAGGTAGCTTTACCAAGAAGTTTAGAACGATGGTACCCGATGAGCTGAGACAGAAAGGTATTGAAGAGTGCCATGATACTCTCAAGGTATTAGTCACGTCTCAACCGACTTCCTTTGATCTCCTGGAGCTTCCCAAGATTGGTCATGCTCTCAAGAAGAGATCACCAACCGACAATGATAGATCTGGAGGCAGCCCTGTTGAACAGTGGATCGCATTCAGCTTTCCGCTAAGAACTTCTCTAGCAGCAGAATTAAGAGCAACGAAGACGAGTTGAATGTCTAGTTAGATTGCAGTTCTTGAATCTTTATATTGATGTTGAACTATTTAGTCCACATATTATCAGTGTATGCATTGCTCCAGGTGTCTAGGTTCACTCCCTTGTTTGGATTCTATGCAATATCCAACCACTCATAAGTATCACTCTCGTTTTTCCCTGTCGCATGACAGGTGCCAATCCAGACCCCATAATTAGCTTGTCGTACATACGGCGCAAGTCATTGTAAGAGCTCTAGTGCATAAACACGTTCCATGACTCATAATCTGCTTCGCACGCATTCACAGACTCACAGGCTTTGTCTCGCAAGCTGCGACTGTCCTTGAACTGCGGGGCCCGAGTCGAATTATCATTGGCAGAGATAATATCTTGATCTCTAGATTCAGAGTTTAAATCCTGCTCAATAAAGTATCGGCTATAGAAACACTATAGAAACAGGCTTGTTGAACCTATTAACAAGCACTGTTACGTTGTGCAATGATGCTGATAACATGGTCTTGCGTCACGATATTGCAGATGATGTCATGGCTAGCTGGACTTGCACAAACTGCTAGGAGGAATCGGGGATATGATATACCAGTAAATAGTAAGCGCCAAGTCGCCCAGCATGTTACTGTTGTCCGGTCACCCGAGTGTTGGTACGTACGTCATTTAGGATTACAACCCTGGATAAGCGGCACAGAGCCTAACTCAGGATACATAAAACGGGTTGGGCTTACCCCCGCATCATAAAGACCCCCTCGACGTGATGTAATATCCATTACTCGAAATCAATAACAACAATTGCTAGGGACACCGAACAGTCAATATGGAAAAACTCGACCAAGACATTTTGGAGGCTACCAAAAACATCCCGACAGAGCCAGGAAAAGACGACACTGGAAAGAAGGCTCTTGAAGAGCTAGCAGACTTAATGATTACTCGATATCAGCAAACTGGAAACACAGATGACCTTCGAGAATCGTTACGCCATCAGATGCTGCTATGGCGCTCACTGGACCTTCCCACTGAAGGCGAAGCATCTCTCTGGTACATGGTCATTATAGGTGAAGCTCTGGGTTCCGGCGTCCTATGTCGGTACGAAGAAACGAACGACCTGGAAGACCTTAGAGCAGCCATTGCTATATGCTGGCAAGTCTTTTTTGAAGATCCCAGTAATGCCGAGCACGAAGCAATACGGGTCAGGCTACCATTTGCCTTGCGTGACGGAACGCTTTTTTTATACGAGAAGTCCGGAAACTTGGACGACATAGAACTGGCGGCCTCATATTCGAGGCAAGTTTTGCCTTTTGTTCCAGATGATGTCGAGGACCGAGCCAATCCTCTGGATGAGTTTGCTAGGACCCTGTTCAAGAAATACCAGGTGCAACAGAATCCAGATATTCTCCCAGTCGGAATACCATTATCAAGGGATGCCATCTCTTGGACTCCCAAAGGTCATACCGAGAAACCCGCTAGAATAGCTAACCTCGGGGCCTGGCTTTTCCGACGCTATGAGAAAAATGGAGACACGAATGATCTTGTAGAAGCAATCGAAAAGACAGAACTCGCTATCAGTTTGTTGGACAAAGACAATTTCAATCGACTGAGATTTCTGACCAACCTTGGGATCATGCTATTTCGACAGTTGGAGCTCACCTGGGATAAGAACGATCCTGTTCAGGTTGAAATTAGGGCATCCCGTGCCGACATTGGTAGAGGATTGCAAGTAAATAGTATTGCACATCCATTGCCTGGAATTGAGGCAGCGAGAGATGCTATTCGTACCTTCCAGCTTCACGGAAAGCTAGAAGAAGCAAATTCCCTTGCGCAAAAGGCATTGCAGTTACTGCCCATGGCCTGTCATCCAACCATCACAGGCCAGGACCAACAACACGCCATCCAGCAGATATCGAGGTTCGCTGCCGAAGCATGCTCTCTATCACTTCTTATTGGAAACCCGGAGGAAGCGCTTCTGAGTATTGAATTCGGTTGTGAGATGATCCTATACCATCTGATCAAGTATGGAAACAAACTGTCTCTTCTGGAACAACAAAGTAAGGATTCGGCAACCCGTTTTGACAAATTGCGATCTACAGCGGCCCAGCCCGTAGATACGATGGATCAAATCACTATACAAGATCGGATTGTGCCAGAAATGGACGACTTTGCCCACGACCATGACTTTGGCCTCGCGCTGATACGGAACCTACCAGACTTTGAGAATTTTCTCTCATTGCCAAACCTAGACGACTTGGTCAAGGGAGTCACTGGCGGGCCAGTTGTGATAGTAAATATCACTCCCCTTAGTAGTGATGCCATCATTATCCTGCCGTCCGGAAAACGAATCAGGTCCCTCAACTTACCAAAAGCAACCCCCTATGGCAACTCTTTTCTGGATAAGTATTCCAAAGCTTTCAATTGTATAAGAAAGTCCCAGGGCTTAGATATAGAGAGCGACATGGATCTATACGACAAGCAGTTTTTGAGTTGGCTTTGGACGGCGTGTGTCGACCCAATTCTCAAAGAGATCGTAGGGTCGCAGTCATCATCGTCAACCCCTCGAGTCTGGTGGATCGGGACGGGCATCGCCAGCGGATTTCCGTTTCACGCAGCAGGCAACTCCGACGGTAGTACTTTGGATAATGTAATATCGTCTTACATTCCATCTATCACGTCTCTGATCGAAGCAAGAGCCAACATGACATCTAGTGGCAACAATGACGAAGGGATCTCAGTCACGCTCGTCACGATGCCCCAAGATTCAGATGGTTGTCAGCCCCCAGATCTTACAGAAGTGCTGCGGATGATGGAGGAGACTCCTGGAGAGACCTTCAAGGTAGAGACACTCTCAGAGCCGTCACTTGAAGAGGTATTGGAAAATCTGCGCAGGTCTCATGTTATTCATTTTGCTTGCTGCGGGTACTCTGATCCTCTCAACCCTTCCCAAAGTTACGTTCAAGTTTGCAAGCGCCTATCACCAGGCGTAGACGAGGGAAAACTGACAGTGGAGTTGCTGTCTAATAACACAAGCTTTGACAGGGCACAAATCGCTTTCCTCTCATTATACACCCCAGCAGAGGGCAAGGCCAAGCAATCGACTGATGGAGGGCTAGACATCATCAGTGCATCCCAATTGGCTGGATTTAGGCATGCCGTGGGATCTTTGTCAAACGCCGACGGCGCTTCTAATGCCCATGTTACTAGGAGCTTTTATCAGTCTCTGAAAAAGAACGTGTTGGGGGAAAACACAGATTATCTGGTGGCGAAGGCATTACATGATGCTCTAAGGAGCGCTAGAGACCATGATAAGGATCCACATTGGTGGGCTCCATGCATTCACTCCGGTCCTTGAGCAATAGCAGATAGATTAATCTCCAATTCTCATTCTGAGCTTAAATATATATACAAACAATGAGTACTGTTGACAGCATTGACAGCAGAACCCAGGTGACATTTCCGGGTGTCTCTATAGGACGACATCTGTCGACAATGAGACGACTTCTATTTTTCGCTGGATGTCCGCTCATTATGGCTACAATGGGCTGTTTCATGGCATAGGTGATAATCGTTGGAGGGACGATGGCCAGATGGTTGGCAACCGAGTCTGCGGCATCTCGCCCGCACCTGTCGGCTCATTGAAAGCAACAACTGCGAGTCAATAACGAGAAACACGGGTCATTCGGCGGGAGGCGATAGATAAATGCACCCCCTCTAGACTCGGGCTAGCTTGTACCGATCCTCTCGTGATGGATCGGCCAAGTGAAAATCGGAGAAACTGCCTGAACCCCACTGCCTCCACTCATCACTCGGGGGTCTAGGGCCTCTGGCTTTAGTGCGTCCTGCGCTGTAGGTATAAAAAGTAGCAGTCAAGTGGTCTCCGCAGCTCAACACATTTGAAGGATTGCGTCTCTTTCTGGCACCCAAAAATTTGTCATTATGTCTTTGCAAGTTGTTGATATTCGTTTTGAGCATTATCGCAGCCCAAACACTTTGGGTGTCCATGAGCACAAACCACGCATTTCCTGGCGTCTAAGCAACGCCCCTCCAGGCTTTGAGCAGCAAGCGTACGAACTGCGCCTGGAGAACGTCATCGGCCAGAAAAGCCATGTCGTCTGCACTTCTCAAGTGGAATCATCAGATTCCCATTTAGTTCCCTGGCCAGCTGATGAGTCGCTCGCTTCGCGTCAGAGATACACCGTTTGCATCCGCGTCCGTGGCAAAGGAGAAACATCCTTTTCCGATTGGAGCGAGCGGGCTTGGCTGGAGACAGGCTTGCTCAACCGAAGTGACTGGAAAGGCAAATTCATTTCGGCTCCTTGGTCAGAGAAGGATAATGATAAGCCCAAGCCAGAGGATCTCTTCCGCAAAGCATTTACGCTGAATTCGGGCATCGCATCTGCTCGTCTCTACATAACCGCGCAGGGTATTTACGAGGCAGAGATCAATGGCCGTCGCGTTGGCGATTACTTCCTCGCCCCCGGTTGGAGCTGCTACGACAACGAGTTGACTTATCAGACCTACGATGTTACCGACTTTCTTGACAGCAGAGATAATTGTCTGGGTGTTCGTCTTGCTGAAGGCTGGTTCACTGGCAGATTGAGTTTTGAAGGCGGTATACGCAACAGATATGGCACGCGCACAAGCCTCTTTGCACAGCTCGAATTGCAGTATTCCGACGGTTCTTCGCAGCTCATTACAACTGACGATGACTGGATGGTAGCTCAAGGCCCCATTCGCCTGGCCGAAATTTACAATGGCGAAAAGTACGATGCTACTGTTGAGCTACCTGGCTGGTCTTCTCACGAGCACGTTCCTGGACATTGGGAACGTGCCGATACGTTGCCATTTATATCTGAAAAGGTCAACTTGACATCCGGTTATCGTGAGCCTGTCAGACGAATTGAGACACTGAAGCCTGTTTCCAAGATCATAACACCATCTGGCAAGACCATCCTCGATTTCGGTCAGAACCTGGTGGGCTATGTTCGAATCAAAGCTGTGCAAGGACAACGTGGCCACGAAGTTACGCTGAAGCATGCAGAGGTCCTTGAAAATGGAGAACTTGGTGTTAGACCTCTCCGCGTCTGTGACGCCACGGATGTCTACACACTGAGAGGAGATGCTGAACCCGAGGTTTACGAGCCTCGGTTCACATATCATGGCTTCCGTTATGTTCAGATCGACAATTGGCCTTCGGAGGACCAAGATATTGTCGCTGCTCTCGAGGCTATTGTTTGTCATACTGATATGGAAGAACAAGGAACCTTTGCGTGCTCCGATAATAAACTGAACCAGTTATTCAGTAATGTCCGCTGGAGCATGCGAGACAACTTCCTCTCCATCCCAACAGACTGCCCACAACGCGATGAGCGACTTGGCTGGACTGGTGATTTGGCCTTGTTTGCGCCAACAGCTACCTACATCTACGGCTGTTACCCGATTCTTCGAGACTGGCTCAAGGGTGTATGGTTTGACCAGCAGCGACAGGGAGGAGTGCCTCCAATGGTATCACCAAACATTCTTGACAAATGCAGGATCTGGGGTCCTGTTTGGCCTTGCGCCATCTGGCATGATGTGGTTGTCTTGGCTCCTTGGGCGCTGTATGAAGAAACGGCTGATCCTGCTATCTTGGCTGATCAGTTCGAGTCCATGGAAACGTGGTTCAAAGTCATTCCCAAGAACAAGGATCGTTGCACTCATCTTTGGGACTTCAATGCTGATCAACTATCTGTAAGTCTCTCGTCACGAATCTTTAAGGCAACTTTTGCTGACCTAGCTAGGACTGGCTTGACCCAAGTGCTCCCCCAGACGATGCTGCCAAAGCTACGACAGATCCTCCACTGGTAGCAAACGCATTTTTGATCAACTCTCTTGACATCATGGCTCGCGTCTGTGATGTTCTTGCCAAGACCAAAGATCATTCATTCTACAAATCGTGGGCCGACAAAGCGCGAGCAGAGTTCACGGAAGAATACGTCTCCCCCAGCGGTCGTCTTGTATCAGACACCCAGACCGCCTACTCATTGGCGATTTGCTTCAAGCTTCTCAATGAGGACCAGTTATCACGAGCTGGGTCGCGACTTGCAGAAATTGTTCGACGCAATGCCTTCCGCATCGGTACTGGCTTTGCTGGTACACCTTTTGTCTGCGAAGCCCTCACCTTGACTGGTCACAGCAACGTCGCTTATTCCATGCTTCTCAACGAGAAATGCCCCTCGTGGCTATATGCTATCTCGATGGGTGCTACGACGACTTGGGAACGCTGGGACAGTATGCTACCAGACGGATCAATCAACCCTGGTGAGATGACCAGCTTCAATCATTACGCTTACGGGGCGATCGCTAAGTTTATGGTGGAACGACTTGCTGGGCTGCAGCGACTTGAAGCAGGATGGAAGAGATCAAGGGTCCAGCCTGTCGTCGGAGGCGGTTTTACTTGGGCGTCTGCGTCGCATCTTACGCCTTACGGCAGGGTTTCGAGTTCGTGGAAGCTTAAGGGCGATGAGGTAGGAAAGCAGGTCATTCACGTAGATGTAGAGGTTCCCCCCAGCACGACAATGGAAGTTGTGCTGCCTTGTAAGGATGGCACTCAGAAGACTGAAGTTGTTGGGTCAGGAAAGTGGTCTTTCACAACAGACTATAAGAAGCAAGGAGAGTGGCCTGTGAAGGACATCAAGTTTATCTTGGCCAAGATTGTTGAGGACTTTCAGAAAGAAGAAGAGTTCAAGGCACGGGCTCCGAATGGCATCGAGACTTAGCTAACAATTTTAATAATACGTCGGCTTGAACTCGAGCGTTCCTCTAACCCCTTCTAAAACTTCGAATCCAGAGAATTCCTTTACAGGAACATGCCTGATGTACGTCTTCATATCAGCAACGCCGTGTCCTTGGATGGTCTAAGATGTGAATGGAGCCTTGTTCGGTGTATTACGTCGCGAGAAACCCCTCGTATACCGAGTTCGTTCAACGCCTCGTTACTCTAATCGGCCTTGCAAGCAGTCGCATCCAAGGGCATCCAGGTTCATCGCACGATCCGATGATCCTTCCCGATATTCATGCATTCAATTCGGCGGATCAGCAACCGAATAATGACCTGGATCATGAGTCAAATTCCTGCTTGGTCTACCGAACCTATTCCGAGTCACCAATGAAAGAAACCCAAAGCCGGCGCTACTGTAGTCAAGCCGGCTTTGACGACTCATCATTGGACGATGAGAGCTTCCCGCTTCCGGTCTAGACCCTTGACACAGTCCGCCCTTCACTTTTCCTCCCCATCTGGGGCCCCGCACTTTTGGTTAGGGTGTACCAGCAGGTTGGAGAAGCTTTTCCATCCGGGGATCTTTGTACCGCGATGCCAATGGTGACACTCTCTTTATTATATAAGATGCATCGTCTGCTCTCGTTGATGTTCATTCTCCATCACTCTCCACAAGATCCATTGCCTGTCTCTTGACTCCCATACTTTTTGCTATCTCTTACCAACATCCTGCCTCCCAATGGAGAAGCCTGAATCAACCGCTCACGTTGAGCGATCAGACTCCAAGACCCTCCACGTCTCTCCAGACCATACACGCGGTCATGCCATTCAACACCAAGAGCACAGCCGAACTTACCTCCAGACCCTCCGACGCGATCCATGGCTTCTCCTATGGATCGGAGTCATGCTCTGGACTCTGATCGTCCGCGGCTTCGAGAACCAGTCTTCTGGTTCTGTAATCAGTATTCCCGTGTTTAAGGAGCGATTCGGAAAACAACTCGACGACGGTTCATACTTTATCGAGACGAGCTGGCAATCTGCTCTTAGCGGTGGCTCCAACGGTGCTGCCATCTTTGGAGCCTGGGCCTCTTCATACTTTGCTGATCTGATTGGCTTCAAACCTGTCATTCTGATTGCTGCTGCCATCAACATAGGATCAGTTGGCGTTGAGTTCGCGTCTACATCGATCGAAATGTTTTTCGCTGGCAAGATGGTTAACTTTGTCGCTATTGGCGCGTTCCAGAACCTATGCACAGCATACGTAGCTGATGTCTCGCCACTGGCCATTCGCTCTACCACAATTGGATTCTGCAACCTTGCTCAGTGCATTGGTCCCTTCATCTCTGCCATCCTCTCCAACTTTAGCTCTCAATGGGAGACCAACTGGTCCTGGCAGTCCCTCATCGTTGCCCAATGGGGCTTTGCTGGCGTTGCTCTGATCGGCCAACTCCTCATGCCTGAGAGTCCTGTCTATCTGGTCCGCAAGGGGAAGATGGAGAAGGCCCGCATGGCTCTTGAGCGCATGTACTCAGACCCCGAAGACGCGTCTGGTCATCTCGAACGTATCAAGTTGACTCTCGAAGAAGCTGACTCACGGAATCTGGGCTCATATCTCGACTGCTTCAAGGGCACCAACCTTCGACGATCGCTTATCGCCATTATGGTATTCCTTTCTGAGCCCATGTCGGGTCTTGGATTTGTCTCCAACTATGGCGCTCTCATGTACCAGTATCTTGGAATCAGCGACAAGAAGTCCTTCCAGATTCAGATTGGCGCTCAAATCCTCTCCATGTCCGGTGCGACCATCGCTTTCCTGGTTGGCGACTTTTATGGACGTCGACCCATGTATCTGGCTGGATGCATTGGCCTCTCTCTGCTTCTCATATGCATGGGAATCTCTGGTTCAATCGACACCACCGCGGCTGTCACGGCCTCTGTTGGCTTTTACACCATGTACAACTTCTTCTACAATGTCGGCGTTGGATCAACTGTGTACACCCTTGCAGGAGAGGTCCCCACGTCCGTTCTCCGTACCAAGACCCTCGCCATCTCAATCTCCATCTCCTCAGCCGTCAACACCATGTGGTCTTTTGTCGCGCCCTACATGTTTAACCCTGGATACGGTAACCTCAAGGCTAAGATTGGTTTCGTCTATGGTGCTTTCATGGTGATCTTTGCTGTTTTGGCATTCTTCTTCGTGCCCGAGACTCGCATGCGAAGTTATGAGGAGCTGGACGAGCTTTTCATGAACAAAGTGCCTACGCGACAATTCCGCACTTATGTAACTGTTGCTGAGCGTCGCGCTGAGGAGGCTTATGCCATTGAGAATGGCTTGAAAGATGGTGTCAAGGATGTTTGAT
Source organism: Fusarium anthophilum (assembly GCA_013364935.1). NCBI lineage: Eukaryota > Fungi > Ascomycota > Sordariomycetes > Hypocreales > Nectriaceae > Fusarium > Fusarium anthophilum. The sequence continues at coordinate 40,743 of JABEVY010000151.1, read as the reverse complement.
TCAGATCGTTGTTAGTAGATTCTCAATCAATTGAAGCCTAGTTTCTTCAAGTTCACCTCTCTATAGCTAGTCACAATCAATTTCATGAGGATATATCAGAGCTTGCCTAAGTAATTATTTTACATGACTCTTTATTCTGTATGTGACTTTGCCCGAGACCTAAGAAAGCAGTCGCTCCGAAGAATAAAACCACTTCTACAGGGTAAACATGTCTCTGTTCCGCACATCGTAAGGCACTAAACACCAACACTCGCTCTACAGCCAATTACTCAGGCCTGCTTGAATTACGATATGAGCCTGTAACTAACCCCGATCTAGCTGTGGTGTCTCTCGTTGTTCCAATATGTCTGTAATAATTCTAGCTTGTTCACTCTACGTTTGCTGTCCCGGTTTGTGGAGTCGAAACGGGTTGGCAAAACAAGGATCTTAAGTCAGAGATGAGGGGCATATTTAGCTCCGGCTTTGATACTATTTGATTGGATACATTCCACGGGTTTGAATTGCTCTGATTGGCCCTCGTCTTTGAGTCGACTTCGGTTGTGTACCTGGCATTTTCTTGCTAGCTTGACACCCTGGAATGTTCACCCCAGTGACAACATCATCGCGTCGCGTCGCGTCGTGATAACAAAGAGCTGCGCATTTCGCCTTTGACTTAGGTTTAGCGGTTCGCATGATATCCACCCAAAGTTTAAACTGCGCTTTGCAATCGTCTCTTCATGTCGTAATTATTTGTGTTATCTAAATAACTCCTCAGGTCTCGGTGTCATAGTTCTGGATGTCCATAATCATGGCTTGAGTGATGCGACCTCTTTCTAGATGGGCATTTTCGTTTGTTGCGTCAACACTGGCAGTAGACCAGCTATCATCTACCTTGTCTTCAAGAGCAAGTGCATGAGCAATGAGAAACTTGACCATCCATCTGTCGAACCGGTAAGACTCTGCATTCATTGACTGAATGCAATTCTTCTGAAAGACAACCAATCGTTTGATCTGTGTACTGATGAGCAATCATCAACAAGTGGTAGGGTATGGACTTACCATCATCTCCACGCTGGGCCAATAGTTTCGCAGTTGTACCAGCGACTCGAGGTTTGAACTCAGCCGGTCTCTTGATTCCTCAAGCTCATGAGACTCTCCAAATAGATATGTGTGCAATAGTACTGACGAGGACACGATTGTCACATGTCCCACGATGTTGTAGAGTGCTTCGGCCCCAGGGACCTCCCGTGAGGCCTTGAGAACATCGCATACAATAGCAGCATGAGCTTTGCAGGAGCTAGCGTACTTGCGGCCGTTTCTTGTCGGTGGCCGACGATGGTCAAGGTATTGGTAAAATAAAAGCGTATAGTAGTGATGATAGCCCAGATGAAAGGCTATGAAGACGCGTCCTAAGCCACGGCTGACGAAAGAAGCCAGGTTTTCCCTTGAGAACATCAATTCAGGGCCCAAACCCTCCTCGAAAGCCCCGAGCTCAGCTTCAAGTCGTTGTACAGACTCGTCTATGAAGGATTCGTTCCACTCAACTCCATTCGCGAGTTCTTGCTGAAGATTCTGTATTTCAGCATATAGCCCAACCAGCCTGACCATGTGAGCCCATAATCCAGGCTTCCAGTCCACATCTGCGACGTCTCCATCTCCCAATCTCATGTTGTAGAACATGTATTCGTCGAGTGGCCCTCGAGGTTGTTTAGTACGCCATCTGAACTGTGGTGATAGGTTAGAACCTCCACTGGCCCAAGTGTCGATAATGAAGCACGTCCAGAATATACGTCTCTTGACTTCTCGCATCACGCCGTCATCACTTTCGTGAATCTCACCCAGCTTCAGAATTTGAGTCATTCGACTTGCAAGTCCTGGTTGACAGTTAGATATCGTTCAAGAGAGACTCAGAGCCAAGGACCAACCAAAATACAAAGACTCAGCATCTGCATCACCTTCGCCGAAGAAATTGTTTCCGACAAGAATGCAAGCTTGGATGTTTTCGATACAGATATGTTCCAGGTCTTCCTTCAGTGCTGCGGTAGCTTGAGCGCGATACATCGGCCCACGAGCAACAACATCAGGGTCCGTGGCGAACCTGGACTCTCATGCGAGCTATTGAGCGTATGTTTATGAACAAGATCTAAGAATGATAACATACCTTGCAGATAAACCCATCATAGCAAGAAGGACAGGCTGAGATACTGTCCCTTCCGCAACGCTAGCTTTAAATGTGGGCTCGTGGAAGAGGCTGTGAGGGGAATCATGGATAAAGCGAAAGTAGAGATCTACCAAATACATCTTCTCATCTTGTGTATGAGTAGACTGGCCAAGGCGTAGGGTACCCTGAACCCCTGGTGATATTGGGAGTTGGGGGCTGTTGATAGTAGTAGTTGTGCACTGCAAGTTTCGCTGAATACACTGAGAACATGTTGCCGAGCTGTCAACCCGATCGCATCTGCGCTTAGAACTTCTGCAGTTCAAGCACGCCGTTGAAGGTCTCATAATCACAATGTGTTAGGGGAGAGATTGAATAGTGAGGCAGATTGGCACGGTATTCAAAACGTCATGATTGACTATGAGGTGATGATAGAGTTAGAATTAATGACCGTTCAGCGTGAAATTGCTCCACTAGACCTAACGTGGCAGGCTTCCCACACTTTAGCCGAGGCTAAGTTCAATGTTCTGCTGTGAGAGTCCTTTATAACTTATATATTCTAATTTTTCCTACAGTCAGGAATGATGACGATTGTATCAATGCATGAATCTAGGCCCAAGAGTCCAAGTCAAACATGCCGGGGAAGGCGAATAACTCGTCTGGTCCAAGGGTCGAGGTATCTCCTACTTCTCTTTCGCCAGAAACGGACTGTGCACTAAACGGCAAATCGAAGGATATTTGTATTGGCTGTGGATTCATCGTTATCGCTGCTGATCTCTCGCGGATAGGTCCGGTAGATGCTGGTGCTGGCGTTGGCCGCCGCGATGCAAGATGGTGAGGTGTCTGGTCTCCACGTATTCGCGGAAAGTCGTTTGTCACCATTTCTTGAATCATCCTAATAATTGAGCGATTCACAATGAGCGCTCTTAACAAAGGAAGCTTTTCCTTGATGGTGGACGCTGAAGTATCTGATATCCGCATTGGTGGTCGATTTGGACGGTCAACTAGTGGAACTTCTCGGGCCAGAAGCTCAAATACGTCTCGAAGACACTCGGCCTTTGGCCAACGATCGGTCAGTAGTGCTAGAATATTGGAACATGCCCTGAGAGCGTCGGAAACATCGGGTGAATAATAGCTCTCAGTTCGATATTCTGGAGGTGTCGCCCAGCAGCAATATAGGATTGTCACGCCGGACTGGAACTGGACGAGGAGCTACGCAAGAACATATTAGCAAAGTTGCAAGACAATGCCCGCTTACAGCTTCGACTTACACCGAGCCATGCTTGGGCAATTTGTCGATCCATCTGAGACTTTCGAAATATGAGGCAGGCTTGTGAGCCAGCTTGAATGGACCAATCTCCAGCTGGACCAAGAACATTATCCATTGTTGGGCGGTAAAGCGTTAGTAGCGTATAGTGGTATATCATAGCAAGCCATCGCTGTGAAGTATGGCCCTTGGATTGGGGATCCGTAAAGTTCTGGACGCGTCCCTTGTAGCTTTCTAGTTCATTGAGAACCTGTAGTCTCCAATCCAACGAGTTCTCGTATCTGGACTTGTAATCCCAATGGAGGGTATATCCAAAGATCTCAGACTGTATACGGCGACATTGTAAGATATGCAGGGAAGACGATACCGACGTGTATTTATTTGAATCGGGTAGCTCTTGGTCAGGTGCTGTCTGGGCAGCAATCATGTCAATATCGTCATCATCGATATTTGCGTAAAGCTTTGCTGTTATCATGGTGTCTGATATCGAAGGTGGAAGTTCGAAGGAGGACATGACAACTCGGTCCATGATATAGGCGCACCAGAAACAGCGGCGACGAAGCTGGTTCTCTAATCGGATAGTCACATCAATAGGGTCGGGCTCTACATCAGCGAGATGGAATTGGAATTGGATACAGTACCGCATTGTGGTTGATGCCAGAGAAATAAGTCGCGGCGTAGAGCTCCGATGAAGGGCATGGATACTGAGTAAGAGATAAGCCTGTACATGGAGTATCGGATTAGGCTGTCTCAATACATATGGTAGTAAAGTCATGCCCTGCTTGTAAAGGATCTTGGCGTCAGATTGACCAACGCGTGGCAGGGACAGAAGCAGCAATGCAGTTGAGCAGACAAGGTTGACGAAAAAGCCCTGCCAGTATCGCGAGGGTAGTTCCGGAGAACCACAAGCCTTCCAGTCGGAGAACCATTCCAGAAAGTGGTTCCAGTGGAATATGGGATACTGCGTTTGAGCACGATCCTTGTAGGCGGTGAGCAAAACCTGTTGTAACTCTGCAGACATGGCAGTGATGAGAGTTTGAGGAAGGAAGTCGCTATTACTCGCTGCTGGAGCATTCACTGGGGTGATGACTAGGGCGGAATGACGCCCATCATCACAAGTGGAAGGAGACGCTATAAGACCGTAGATGAGTTGATCGAGGCCGGTGTCGGAGTCATCATCGATGGATATGGCTGCGGTTGCACTAGGCGAGGGATTTGAATAGCTTCTGCGGGGGATGGAGTGGGAGTGAGACTGAGACTGATTTGCTGGGGACATGGGAATATCCTCGATAATTTTGCTAGGCCGTCGCTCGGTTCTGCCACTGCCACAGCTATTGCCATTTGCAGTTCGTGAGTTGCCATTGACACTGGTTGTTGCCATCCGAGCCTCATCCGGCAAGGCTTGTCCGTTGAGTGGAGCAGGATTAGAGGCAAGGTGATCGATGTTATGTTCAGGATTCTGTTTCTCAAGCTCGGCTACTCTTTCTTCTAGAGCGCGTACATAGTGGCTTTCGACTAGAGTGCGAGATGCCGGTTCAGTTGGCATACATTGATCGCCGGACCTGAGACAATTTGTGCATGGCCTTTGATCTTGACATTTTTGCTTTCGACTTCTGCAACGCCTAAGAACAATAAGCAGTTGGCAAAGGAATCGTCGGGAGGACGCTATCTTACTTGCATGCAAGTACTCGCTGCCGCTTTTGGGGCGGTTCTTCATCAGGCGTCATTTCACGCGCATGATTCATTCTGAGCCGGTCCAGCTTGGTATGGGGCGTGCGGAGACCTGAGCTAGAGAGGAATGGTGGAATACAATAACATCGGAAACGAACGGTCCTGACAATTTAAATCTGTTGATTATCGCAAAGAACACCGAGAGTAATACAAATTGAACGGATGAGGGCGAATGGAAGTGAGGATGCATCTTCAATGTCATTGCTGTGCGGGCGGGGAGACGACCGCTTTACCACGTAAGGTTAGCGTTATCTGCACCGTTTGGACAGCGGGGCGCATATTATTGCTAACAAGGCATCTCAATCTAACCTTGAGGAACTGAAGAGTGTCTTATTACTCTACAATATTTCAGAAGCACTCTTGTAGCAACTCAGAGCTCTGCAAAGAAGAATGCCTGAGGTATATTTGAAGTATAATCATGTATTGTCTTGATATGCGCTATCTTCAATATCACTTGGTAATGGGTTGTCCAGCAACGGTCTCGAAGAAGGCATCTGCCAAGTAACCCCCGCACCATTCGAGCTTCTCGAATCCGTCTACCATAGGCTTCCTATATAAAGCAGGCGTTTGTATGTCCCGAATGTAACCTGCGATAGCCTCCTCCGCCCAGAGCTTACCGAACTTCTCCGCCTCCATATTCAGACCCTGCAGACTCCATATAGGCTGGACCTGCCAGCACACACCGAGTTTGGCCAATTCTGTGTGAAGACTCTTGACCTGCTCGGCTGAGAATCCTCCCGCTTCGTAGTCATACTGGCCTGTGTATCCAAAAGCGAACATGCGGTCTGGAAATACCTTACGGACCTCAGTGTGGAACTCGACAATGTCGTCCCAGACCGGCGTGTCCATGCGCGACCAACTCATGTCGCCCAGAGGAGCTGCTTCGATGGCGCGCTCGACAATGGCCTTGACGCAAGATTGGAACATGTACTGGCCCATGGCCGAGCGAGGTAGTTCCCAGTCAAAAAAGACATCCTGCTTGACCGTCTCGGCTGCGATCTGTCGTCGTCGAGATAGTGAACAGAACTTGGTCTTTCTGATAGAAGCCATGTAGGCCGAAAATTCACTTTCAGAAGCCGCCGCCTTTACTGCTCCATCATATGTCTTGAGACAGGCCTCGGACTTCCACTCCTGTCGTGCCGAGATGAGATCTTTCCCTTGGGCCTGGGCTTTGTACAGGCAGTCCTTCAAGGGCTCCATGGCAACTGTCGCGCCAACGATATACTCATGATCTCGCTCATCAATGGTGCTGGTGATGAATTCTGCATGATCTGTATCACAGCGACACAAGAGTAGCGTCTCGGCCCCCATGATATCAAACTGCATACGGACAGTTCGCAGTCGATCTATGTACTCACTGAAAGGGACAATGGTACGCCCTTGACCGACTGTAAACTTTTTCATACCGATAGCTAGGTCATCAATGTGTATCATTGCCACTCCTGCATCGACAAACTCCTTGGCCATCTTCATTGTGCTAGTTAAGCTCCCAAAGCCCATGTCGCCATCTGCAACGATTGGAGCTAAGTAGTCCCAGTTCTCAAGTTCATTTCGAGTCTCTTTAGGGTGACGGAAGCGAAACTGACGCTGCCGTTGATCGTGCCACAGTTGTGACTTGACAATCTTGCTGACAACCTTGGGGACGGTGTCCCAAGGATAGTCGGCATGGTCCATGCCGGGGATGGCTACCTCGGAGAACCCACAAAGGGCACCTGAGACATAAACTGTCTGCTGAGTCTTGGCCATCTGAGAGACCACGGTTGGGTCTGTGGTTCCAAATGTCAGTTCTGCTGTACCATTCTTTCTGTGCTCCTGCAGTTGGTTCCAGAGCTTGACAGCCTGAGTGGATGAGAAGGATGGTGTGGCATCGACAGTATTTCTAAGGGCAGCGATGTCACGAGCAGTGTAAGGTCTAGAATAAATAATTCCTGTCAGCATGGATCGGGTCTAAGCGTGTTTTCAACAAACATATAATTACCTCTTCAAATGCGCTTGACGAGGGGAACTCCATTGCTTTTCGATCGCAGTGATATCAGCCTCAAATGTACCTTGTTCGTCGTCTAGCGAGATGTTTAGTCGAGGCATCGTGAGCAGAAATGGCAAACAGCTTGTTAGCTGGCAAGGAGAGGTTGAGTATGAATAGAGATTTTCTTGAATGCGGATGAGATGTAAAGAGAAGATGGCTATTAATGAGATAGCATGAGATGAGGCCTCTTAAAAAGGCATGGGAAGGATTTCGTTTTACGCGATACATATTCGGGGGAAATAGATTACCATTCGTCCATCACATTTACGGACATCTGCATTTGAATTTGTGATATTGGGTCTCAGCTTGCACATGCCGTTGGGAAGGGCTGTCAAGTCCGATGCATCGCACAATGAGTCCGATGTGAGGTCCCATGTCCGCAATTGACCATAACCATTGCCGATAAGATTATTCTACTAACGGTAGCTATTTCTGCACTACTGAGCTTGAATGAGACCCTGTCTCATCATACGGAATGTCTTGTCTTGGACAAATGAAGACCATCGCGGCTAAAATTTTGACGAGCCGTTTCTGATCTTGCAATGAATCTACCACGGGACAATATGTCTACTTTCATCAACCTCCAGCTTGGCTGGCCCTCACCCTCGCTGTTCCCAGCACCGCAACTTCTCCATGGGGCCTCCACAGTTTTACAGTCAGAGGACAAACTCGCCAGCGCTCTAATCTATGGGCCAGATGCAGGCTACGAGCCACTTCGTAAAGCCATAGCGACCTGGTTGAGTTCATGCTATTCTGTTTACCCGCCGCTCCCATCAGAACGTATATGTATTACAAGCGGAGCATCAGCAAGCTTACACAATATCCTTTCCAAATTCACCGAACCCGGGTATACACGCAGAATTTGGATGATTGAGCCCAGTTACTTTCTTGCCTGCCCCATATTTACAGATAATGGCTTCGAAGGCAGACTTCGCGGTGTTCCAGAAGACGACCAGGGCCTTGATATTGGCTTTCTTCGAAAAGCACTCGAGCAAGTCGAACAGGATACGACACACCCAACAGTTCCCCATATCAAAACTTCATCAACAAGATACAAGTTATACAAACACATCATCTACGCGGTACCTACATTCTCCAACCCCAGCGGAAAGACCATGTCCCTTAGCCGCCGCCACCAACTCGTCCGTCTTGCCAGAGAATTCGATGCTCTAATCGTGACCGACGATGTATATGATGTTTTACGTTGGCCCGAGGTTCAGGGCGAAGCTCAGAGCAAGCTCGCCGCCATTCCTCCCCGGATTGTGGACATTGATCGGGTTCTTGACGGCGGCCCCAAGAGTGAATGGGGAAATTCTATCAGTAACGGCTCCTTCAGCAAGATTGTTGCCCCGGGTGTGAGGACTGGCTGGGTTGAGGGCACGTCCAAATTAGTCCTATGTCTTTCTGAAATGGGCGCCAATAAATCTGGGGGATGCCCGAGCCATCTCACTGCAACATTTATTGAGGAAATGCTCTCCTCGGGGCAGCTGCAGGCGCATATCGAAAACACGCTGATCCCGACGTACCGTTCAAGGTATTATGTTCTTCGAAATGCTATCCGCAGTCTTCTAGAACCTCTCGGTTTTGGTATATCAACAGGGACACCTTACAGCGGGAAGCTCGATCCCAGCATCCAGTCTGGCGGGGCGTCGGACGGTAGCGTGGCGGTGGCTGGAGGGTTTTTTATATATTTGACCATCCCAAATAACCTCCCCTTGTCATCAGATGAGCTCGCTGCCTTGGCATTGAAGAAATTCAATCTCAAATTCGCATTTGGTGCTATGATGGCGGTTGAGGGGGACAAGACCAGCGCAGAACGGGGAGATCAGGGTTACAGTAAAGGCGTTCGTCTATGTTGGGCTTGGCATTCTGAGAATGAGATCTCCGAGGGCATCCATAGGTTAGCAACTCTCGTCAGAGAGTTCAAATCGGCTCAATAGTTGGGCTATTAGATATTCAAGTCATAGGATAGTTCCCTCAACGCCTATTTACAGCGATTTAACTAGCACCAAATATATGAGCACTTGGTTTCGCCTGTATGTATCCCACTATATGTGGTAGTTACTCAAGTTACAAAAGCTCATTAAGAAAATAAACAGTGAATCATGTCTATGGAACATTATGGTCTCCGTTTTAAGAGATCAAGTATAGGGTTTTTGGATCATTATGATTCTTAGTTCTGTCGTTCTACCCTGGACATGGGATCGACTGGAAATAGTCCGGGTTTAGATTTGCTGCTTGTTGGTCTGGGCGGAGATAGCCATCGGACTTTCGAGCCCGACACAAAACAATCGGGGAACGATACCGCGAATGATAGCAAGGTTTATTTTATGGCGTACCAGATAACTATGCCATAGTCAGTAAAGAATTCCAAGCTATTAGAGTTGCTGTGGGCTCAAGCCAATCACCAATAGCCGTGCATACATCGCATGAGGAATCTCGGCTGGTTCGCATCTTGTCGGACTTTGGAGTGCGATGCTGGCCTATCTAAGATAAGGTAGCGCATTTTCTGCTGTAGTGTAACACTAACCCCGGATCCAAGGTTTGGCAGGTTATTCTGGCCAACGACACTATCTGTTGAGTAAATTACCTGTTCATTTGCCTCTGGCACTCTCCCAATCTCTGCTTGTACCATCTGATATCAAGATACATGCATCTCCCCGGTCGCTCATAGCAATCTTTTTGTGTTCTGCGTGACCTATGTTCTAGCAAACGAAGTAGGCTTAAGTACGTCGCTGGTAGTGACCCCTCCTCCAGGCAAGATACCATCCATCAGTGTCGCCTTTTGCTTTATAACAAGCGATGAAACGACCACAATAAGTCTCTTATTCCAGCAAGTCTCACCAAGTCCACTCCACTTCTATCCTCATTTTTTCCAACTTCCTACTTTGTTGTTTTGGGCGATACAGCTTAGCCTCCATCATGCTCAAAGAAAAGAACAGCATCTCTCCCAACGAATTGGAAGAGACGAACTCCTCCATCACCCCTGGAGTTATGGAGCCCAAGATTTCCGGTGGCAAAGATGTCGATGTTGCCGCTCGGTATGCCGACCAATTTACCCATGGCGACTCTTACAGCCGTTCGGAATGGGTGAGGCTGCGCTGGAAGCTTGATCTTCGTCTTGTGCCCCTTCTGTGGTTCAACATCACGCTGGGCGCGATGGACAAAGTCACAACCGCAACTGCTGCGCTATACGGATTCCGTAAGGACAATGATCTCACTGGTGATCGATACAGCTGGGTTGGGAGTGCTTTTTACGTGAGTTGCGTCACCGTCTGCATGCGTAGGCGAATAATCAATCCCATACTAATATTGCATTTCTGCCCCATAGTTTGGCTACCTTATCTGGTGTCTTCCGAGTGGCTCTCTCCTCCAGAGATTCCCCATCGCCAAGCTCATGTTTGTCGTTCAGATTGTTTGGGGCGGCATCCTCATCGCAACCGGTTTTGCCAACAACTTCCCGACACTGATTGCTCTGCGAGTCATTCTCGGCGCTCTCGAAGCCCCCATCGTCCCCGGAAACTTTCTCATCCTCGGCATGTGGTACACAAGGAGTGAACAGCCCATCAGAACTGGCCTGATGTATACCGGCCTGTCAGTGTGCTTCACTGGCCCTATTGGCTGGGGCATTGGCTTCTTGGCTGGTGAACATCAGTGGAGGGCCATGTTCTGGATATGCGGTGGCATCACTATCGTGTGGGCTTTTGTTCTCGGTCTGTTTCTACCTGACAGTCCTGTCAAGGCCAAATTCGTCACCGAGCGTGAGAAGGCTATCGTTATTGACCACCTGCGAGTGGACCAGACAGGTGTTGAAAACAAGACCTTCAAGAAGGAGCAAATGATCGAGGCCTTCTTGGATCCTAAGACATGGCTCATGTTCATGTTCAACATTGTCATCTCCATTCCCAATGGTGGCTTGACCAACTTTGCACCTCTTGTCGTTCAAGGTCTCGGGTACACCCCCCAACGCTCTACGCTGCTCATGATGCCAACCGGTATCATTCAGACCATCTCCTCATATCTTTGTAATGGCGGCGTTTTCTTGTGCGCAAAGTATATGCCCAAGAAGCAGTGCCGCACAGCCTGGGTCTTGCTTGGCATAATAGTCGGCCTCATCTCCGCCGTCTTCTTGTACACCCTCCCAACCAAGGACTTCAACAATCGCCTAGCGGCCTTGTATATGTCCTACTTTTACTTCGGACCATATGTTGTGGCTCTTGGTATCAACTCGGCAAACACTGCAGGCCACACTAAGAAGGTAACTGTCAATGCTCTTATATTCGTAGCATACTGTGTGTCCAACATTATTGGACCACAGTTCTTCAAGGCCGCACAGGCGCCTCTTTACCCACTTGGTATGGGCGCAATCCTTTGCAGTTACGGCTTGGCCATGGTCATCATAATCTTGTACGGGCTGTACTGCTGGTGGGAGAATCGTCGAAGGGATGCCGTTGATAACGAATCCGACACTGCAGTGCATACGGATACAGACTTTCGGGATCTCACAGACAAGCAGAACATTCACTTTCGATATGTTTGGTGATGACGCTTCAAGGTCAGCTTGGGGGATGTTGCCTGTTGAGGCTCATTATCCTTTCCTTTACACAAAGAACTAGCCGCGTCAGAGAATTACATCGTGTCAACGCTCGTTGCGTTTACTAAACGACAAAGCAGTACGCAAAGTCGTTAGTGGATACATCCATGATATCAATTCAAGAAAACTATTTCCGCTTTTTAGATGCCATTTACTGCCAGTTTGTTGAGTGGACAAAGAGCTTTCGTCTCATACAACTAAAAGCTAATCTTCTTAACCATATTCCATAGACAGATTCTCGTAGACCCTTGATGAGCGGCCGCTCAAAATATATCACCCTTTCTATTGGAGGGATTTGCCAGGATATTGAGCTAGATTATCCCGTCTCTATTAGTAACTTCTTTGTGATGACATCATGTGTTTATTTGTCATAAGACTTCGGCTTGCTATCCTGCAATTAAGAGTTCTTGCCAGTAATGCATACGCCCTCAATGCATATTGAAAGATTATAAAAATAATACAGTACTTTTCTCTGGGATGCGATATTGCTGCAGGCCAATCCAGAGCGTTTGCTGTATTTGGCGAGCCTTTTGCATCCGTACTGGAGCCTCGTTGTTGCTCCTCCTCATGTCAACGCGAGTCAGCGTTAAGAGTCTTGTGACACATGCTACCATGATTCGGACATGAACTCCGGTCAGACTCCACGATAGCCTCTGATAAGTATCCTAATGCGGAATGTGGAGACAGTGTGCTCAGCCATCGGACTACTTTCGCCGCCCATACTCCGATAACACTCACTCATACGTATCTTGGCCCAGTCCGATTTACCCCGCACACCAAGATAGCAATTTCCAAATTGGGTTTGAACGGCTGCGGACATGGGCACCGAGTCACAATGGCCTTGGCTAGTTTGAGGCATGAATCACAATGAGATCTGATCTTAGTTCTTGAGCCTGTTGTAAATAATGTGTCCAGGATTGACTCACTTATAAGACATTCTCTTCACAATATCTAGTTCCTTCGATTTTTCAGACCCTCAACTTCACTCGCCTACAACATCATCTTGGTGGCCAAGCTAAAAATATTGCATCATGCCTTTCATTGGCGAGTCAACTTCACCCGCGCCAAAAATCCGTATTGCGATAGATCGCGGAGGAACTTTCACGGACTGTCTCGGCATCGTTCCAGGCAAACCGGATATCCTCGTCAAGCTTCTGAGCAATGACCCAACAAACTACGCCGACGCTCCTACAGAGGGCATCCGTCGTATTCTCGAAGCGGCCACGGGCCAGACTCTACCTCGTGGTGAAAAGATTGATACAAGCGACATCGAATCTATCAAAATGGGCACTACGGTAGCTACTAACGCGTTGCTGGAGCGCTCCTCGACCCCTTGTGCCTTGGTCGTAACAAGAGGTTTCAAAGATCTTTTGCGAATTGGCGATCAGACAAGACCAAAGTTGTTCGACCTCAATATTCGTCGGCCAGAGACACTGTTCAAAGAAGTGCTCGAGATTGACGAGAGGGTAACCTTGTACGATTCTACCGAAGAATCAACAGGCTTGAGCAATACAGACAAAGAGCTCTTGGGGCTCAAAAGAGGTGTCGGTGGGGAGTACATCCAAGTTATCAAGCCCATAGGTAAGTTGTCCAGGTCAAATACTGAACAACGTGGACTGACATTCAAGGGAAGACATCGAGGGAGCCAAACAGGGCCTACAAGGTCTGTTTGACCAAGGCGTCCGCGCTCTAGCAATTACACTTCTTCACTCTTATACCTTTCCTGACCATGAACTGGAGCTTGCTCGTCTGGCAGATGAGATAGGTTTCACCCAGGTTTCCCTTTCATCACAGATCTTCCCGATGATCAAAGCAATCTCACGAGGCTACTCCTCTACCGCCGACGCCTATCTGACCCCCCTTACAAAATCGTACATCAATGGCTTCCGAAGTGGCTTTATTGGCGGGCTCGAAGACTCCAACGGAGCGAGATGTGAGTTTATGCAGAGCGACGGGGGTCTTGTCAACTGGCAGACCTTCAGCGGCCTCAAGGCTATTCTCTCTGGACCTGCAGGCGGTGTAGTTGGTTTTAGTCGTACATGTTATGACCAGAAGCGACGAAAGCCCATCATTGGGTTTGATATGGGTGGTACCAGTACGGATGTCTCGAGATATGCTGGTCATCTTGAACACACCTTCGAGTCCATTACGGCAGGAATCACGATCCAAAGCCCACAACTTGAGGTAGACACAGTTGCAGCAGGTAAGTTGGGAAATGAATCATTTGCGGTGTTTCCAAGTCCAGTGCTGACTAATTCATGCTAGGAGGGGGCAGTATTTTATCTTACAGTAATGGACTGTTCCTCGCTGGACCAGAATCGGCCAGTGCTCACCCGGGACCTGTTGCATACCGCAAAGGCGGTCCACTCACTGTGACAGATGCCAATCTCGTTCTGGGGCGCTTACAGTCTCAGTACTTTCCGAAAATATTCGGTCCGAATGAGAATGAGCCTCTGGATTATGAAGGGAGCAGGGCTGCGTTTGAGGAGTTGTTAGCTACTGTCAATGCTGATATGACGGCCGCTGGTGCTCCGCCAAAGACAGTTGAAGAGCTGGCCCTTGGGTTCTTGCAGGTGGCAAATGAGACCATGTGCAGACCTATTCGATCCCTGACAGAAGCCAAGGGATATCGTACATCGGACCATGAGCTGGCTGTATTTGGCGGAGCTGGAGGACAACACGCCTGCGTAAGTCACCCACGTTACATGCTAAAAGAAGACATATTGAACGAGAATTTAGGCAATAGCAGCAAACCTTGGAATCGATCGAATCTTGATCCACCGTTACTCGTCTATTCTATCAGCTTATGGTATGGCGTTGGCGGATCTTGTTCACGACATTCAGCTACCATGTTCTCTGCCCCTGGAGACGTCTCTGGCCGAGCTTGATACCCGCCTCAAGGATCTGGAGTCCAGAGCGACTGAGAAGCTCATTTCGGACGGCGTATCAATGCAGTCTATAACGTTTCAACATTTTCTCAATCTTCGATACGTGGGGTCAGACACAACGTTTATGATCCCACGTCCAGAACAAGGGACATGGTCTGAAGCCTTCACCGCCGAGCATAAGAGGCAATTCTCCTTCATAATGTCTGGGCGCGATATTCTTGTCGAGAATGTGAGAGTGCGAGCCACCGCACAGAGCCCGTCGGTAGAGCCTGGCTTCAACTTGGAAAAGCAAATGGATGCATCCCCATTGGCAGCTGTTTCCAATGACAAGATTTCCAATAGCGTCAGGGTATATTTCCAAAACGGCTGGTCTGATGCTCCCCTGTACCTCCTCAACTCTCTGGACAAGGGCTGCGTTGTCCAAGGCCCTGCTATCATTCTTGATGACCTGCAGACCATTATTGTTAGCCCTGAAGCTAAAGCGATTATTCTCGAGCGCCATGTTGTTCTGGAGCTAGAGAACGAGCCACAAGTGAAGTATGGTGGAGAGGAAATGACTGGTCCAAAAAGAGTTGATCCTGTTGAGCTCACGGTCTTATCTCACCGCTTCATGAGCATCGCGGAACAGATGGGCCATGCCCTCCAAAAGACAAGTGTCTCGGTTAATATCAAGGAGCGCCTGGACTTCAGTTGCGCTTTGTTCAGTCCTGATGGTCGTCTTGTTGCCAATGCTCCTCATGTGCCGGTTCATCTAGGATCGATGGAGCAGGCTGTGATGTATCAGCACAACAAATACAGAGGACAGCTCTGCCCCGGAGACGTTCTTGTTGCAAACCACCCAATCTCAGGCGGGACACACCTACCGGATATTACTTGTATCACGCCCGTTTTTGATAATGAAGGCAAGGACATCATTTTCTACACTGCCTCGAGAGGACACCACCAAGAGATTGGAGGGATTCTGCCTGGCTCTATGCCTGCTGGTAGTGTCAGTCTATACGAAGAGGGAGCTATGATTGTGTCAGAATTTCTAGTCAAAGATGGCAAATTTGACGAAGAGATGATTACGAGGATCATGCTAGAGGAGCCGTCAAGACTTCCTGGTTGCTCGGGCACAAGAAAGCTTGCAGATAACATCAATGACCTGAAGGCTCAGGTATCAGCCAATGCTAAAGGAGCAACCTTGGTCTCAGAACTAATATCCGAACATGGCCTTGAGAATGTACATTTCAATATGCATGCTATCACTGACAATGCCGAGGCCTGCGTTCGAGATTTTCTTTTGCGCACATACAAAGAAACTGGAGGGAAACCTTTATTTGCTCTCGACCACATGGATGACGGCACGCCTATTCAGCTCACTATCACTATTGATCCCGACACTGCGTCAGCACATTTCGACTGGACTGGTACTGGTGAGCAAGGGTATCACTCGTTCAACGCCCCCCAAGCCATCACTCGAAGCGCCACTCTTTACGTCATGCGCTGCCTCATAAATCAGGATATTCCTCTGAATGAAGGTTGTCTCCGCCCTCTGACGTTCACAATTCCAGAGGGCAGCATTCTTAATCCATCACCTGAAGCCGCCGTTTGTGCCGGCAATCCTATTACATCACAGAGGGTGACTGATGTGCTTATCAAGGCATTTGCAGCATCTGCTGCCAGTCAGGGTGACTGCAACGTTGTTTCCTTTGGTATCGATGGCAATATCGATACTGCAACTGGTGACTTGATACGTGATACAGGCTTTGGCTTTTGTGAGACTATTTGCGGCGGGAGTGGTGCTGGTCCGGGCTGGCACGGCACAAGCGGCGTGCATGTCCACATGACCAACACCAAGATTTGCGATCCAGAGATTATAGAGAAGCGATATCCTATAGTCTTGCGTGAGTTCAGCATACGGGATGATTCTGGTGGCAAAGGCCAGTGGAACGGCGGCAACGGCATCCGTCGAGTGTATGAGTTTGGTCGAGATATGGGCTGTTCTGTGGTCAGTGAGAGGCGCGTGACCAGGCCGTATGGTATGAATGGTGGTGGAGATGGAAAGTCGGGCGTGAACTATATTGTCAAGGGCGGCGAAAGCGGCCGATGGTGCCGAGTCGGCGGTCGCAAGGACTTCAAAGTTGAGAAGGGCGACTGGTTCGTTATTGATACGCCTGGTGGCGGAGCTTGGGGTGACATCCAGCTGGCCAAGACTGTGCGTCCAGAAAAGAATGCTTCTGAGAGAAGATTTGTGAGCCAGTTTCAGTTGGCCCAGGAGACGAGCAATTGAAGTTTGATATACAGTGTTTGGTCCTTCTAGCATAATTTATATTCTCGAGGTTATAATAAGTGCTAAGTCTATTCATATCATATATATAGTCTCTTCCTGTCAGAAACATTGACTTCTTAGAGCGACAGAAGATATTTATGGCGACTAGTATCAATATAATAGTTCCTGCTTTCTCACAGATTTCCAGATATCATTCAATACACCAGGCTGTCGCTGCACAAACTCGCCATATCCCTTCTCGCCTACTATCTCTCCGTTGTCCCATACAACCATACCGCGCAAGATTGTATATCGTGGCCAGTTCTCCACTGTCTTGCCTTCATACGGTGTATAGTCATTTGCGTGGTGTAATGCTTCGTTTCGAATTATCACGTTCGGCAACTTGTCATTCGGATACCAAATCACGAGATCCGCATCTGACACGCCAGGCATCATTGCTCCCTTCTTCGGATATAGCCCATACAGCTTTGCCGCATTTGTTGATGTCACCTCCACGAATTTGGTTAGGGGCAGCTTATTGGCAGAAAACACAAGAGGGAGTCTCGTTTCTACCCCAGGAATTCCGTTGGGAATGTGCCTGAACTTTCCGACGGGATGCTCATGCGTAATGCAAGCCTTCTTGCCCTTCTCTGTATCATCATAGGAGAAAGGGCAATGATCTGAGCTCAGAACAGTAAATGTTCCATTCCGTAGGCCCTCCCAAATAACATCTTGTGATGCTTCATCGCGTGGGGGTGGTGAGCACACGAACTTGGCACCCTCGAAGCCTGGCGCATCTAGATCGTTGCGCGTAAGAAAGAGATACTGCGGGCATGTCTCAGCAAAGATAGGCTGACCAGCTGTCTGGGCTTGCCGAATGCGATATGTTGCATCTGGGTCGCTAATATGCACTAGCAAGATAGGTGTATTAGCAATGATAGAGGATAGCACGATGGCACGGTTGGTTGCTTCCGCTTCGAGCGCAGGCGGACGCGATGTTGCATGATATTTTGGCGCAAAGAGTTTGCTAGCTTCAAGTTGATCTGTCAGCCAGTTCAGAATATCGCCATTCTCTGCATGGATCATGGTGAGAATATGGTTGTTGCGAGCATGGTGAAGGACTGATAGGATTTGATCGTCGCGGAGCTGGAGCGCCTCATAGGTCATATAGATCTTGAGGGATGTGACGCCCTCGGCCTTGAGCATTCCAAGCTCGGAGAGAGCCGTCTCGGTGGGATTGGAGACAAGTAGATGGAACCCGTAGTCGCAGTAGGTGTTCCCTCGAGCCTTCTCGTGGGCGTCAGCCAAAGGCTTCAGAAGTGAGGGCTCGTGTCTCTGTTGGGGAGCGAAGCAAACAATGGTGGTACAGCCTCCAGCAATTGCCGATCGGGTTCCTTGGTTCGTGTCAAAATGCGGTTTCTTCATAAACAAGGTCCTCTAATGTGTTACATGGCTTACCTGTTTCAAATGTATCAGATGAGGAACCCTTCCCAAACATGGCAGGTTCTTGAAGATGAACATGGCAATCAACGCCACCAGGCTATATCCATTGTCGTGTGAGCGTTGACTTTATTCAGCTGTAAAAATAAGACCTACTGTCACGTATGCACCCTCAGCGTCAATTACCCGCAACGCATCTGTCCCAGCAAGTGATCCCGATGGAGCAAGCAAGGCGATTTTCCCCTCTTTAATGGCAATATCGTAAGCACCTATATCTGAAGCGGTAACACATACGCCATTGGTGATAACGAGATCAAATGCCTCCATGATGATTTTGATATGAATTTGCAGTCGTAAGTATTTTACGCGGAGTAACAGTAATGATAAGGCAGTTATTTGGTTTGGGCTGGCAGTCTTGAGCACTGGGACAGCTACGGTAATAAATATTCATATTTTCTGTCTGCGTCAAACGACTTAACTGCCTCAACTTACTGAGACCCCGCATTGGCGGGGTAGTCGAGATAATGCGGATGGTTCCGACGGTTGAGTACGAAAGATATGTGAGGGGGAAATAACTTATCGGAGGGTAGAAGTGATTGTAGATTGCTACCGTCTTGAGTCTAGTTTAGTTCTTCTTATCAGTAGGGCTTGTCAACATACCATTTGGTTTGGCAGTGCACATCTATCATTAAAAATTATCGGAAGCTTGGCTGAACAATCTGGCATCCTAATAATAGGTGACAATAAAATCGACTTGTACGTCTCTACAGAACGGCCCCAGTAAACCACTCCAATCCTTCGCTCGAGAGAAGTTTCTCAATATCAGAAATCTCATGATCCAAGTCCAAGTCTATGCTTTGACGGAACTGAGAGACAGAATCTGTAGTATCGTTAAACCGGTCCGCCTCGAGGAGTAAGTATGTTGGCTGTGTGAACTCTAACGAGGACTGCGCAGGTATTTCATCAGAGGCGCGTCTCCGAGTCTCACAACGCTCTAAAGACTCTCTTCTAGCCCGGGACTCATTCCTCTCTACATAGTTTGATGTCATATAGACATCCCCGTCAAGTACATGTGGAATGCGCGATTGTCTTTGTCTCGGTCTGTTAATCGCTGTCGTGCAATGTGTCTCTCGGCTTGACAAGCCTCCATTACTGTGATTTACAAGGTGCTGTCCTTTCACGGCGTCTAGCATTTTCTCGGAAATTGTCTCGAAAGCGTCACGGTACTTCTTTGCGCTTGGCCACTGTTCTGTGATGACATATAATACAGTGGAACAGGCCCCGACATCGCCGATGCGCTCCACCGAATGTATAGAGGGACAAAGACGGATGCAGTAAATTAACGTGAAACCGGCAAGAAAAACGGCGTGTAGATCTCTTAGTGAGAATGGAATCGGCGAGAGACGATGGAGGCGCCTGTAAAGTCGGCATATTTGCCCAGATGACTCGGCGCATGCCGCGTAGTCTGCTGTCTCAAATGGGTAATTGTGACAATTTTCAGTCATTAACGGTTGAAGCAAGGACCTTCGGGCTTTGTGGTATTCTAGTAGTAGCTCGTTCTTTTCCATCTCGACAGGCCTTTTGAGAAGCACTTGGTGTTGGGAAGTTTCTGAAGACGATGACTCCTCGCTATCACCATTATCCTGTTCTCGAAAGTAGTCTGTAAGCCTTGTCGAGTCATCAGGCCCCTCGGAAGCGTCTTCACGGAACGTCGTTAGAACTTGCTTTTTCCACTGGTCCAGTTGTTGGAGCAATTTGGACGTTGTCATACGCAGTCCCTCCTTTGATGGGCTTTTTTTCATTCGTGACAAGGCCAGGCGAATCTCGCTGTGGATTTGGTAAAGTTGTATATGTTGCCGGTGAAAACTTAGGGCCGTTTTATACTGTGATCTATGTTCCAGGATGTGTTGCTGTATTTCATCTGGAGTGGTGGCATGATTACCATCGTCCATATCCGCCGGCAGAGGAAGATCAATTTCTTCGTCGGAGAGAGCAAATGGCCGGCCTAGAACTAGAGCTGTTTTCCTCTCGAAGATATAGGCACTCCAAAACAGTCTCTTGCGGTGGTGGTCTACTTCTATATTTTGACGATCCACGAGGCGTTGTTTATGGAGTCCAAGTTCGAGACATTGACGGATAGCCAGGCCGGCAAGATGCCATACACTGGTACCTTTGGTTGGCGTGACTTCGTCAGCGAGCGGACGCAGGAATAAAAGGAACTTTCGTAAGGATTCGCTTACCGTAAGGAGAGCGCATCGAATGGATGGCCAGAAGTAACGTCACTTCGATAGACTTGGTGCTCGTAAACTTGAGGTCCTGACGAATATGCTCCATGGCTCGAAGAAAATGTCCCTCGGAAACTGTACTCGAAATGCTAGACTTTTGAAGTAGCTGAAGGCACCTGGACCCGATGGCGTATACCAAATGCATCATTGTCAAATCAATCTGTTCGGTACAAGCAGATTCTTGACCACCTCGTCTTTTGGTGATAGAACGATGCAATTGCCATAGCCTTTCCACGTTCAAGAATGGATACAGGGGATGCACCAATGCCAGGTAAGCCCGTATATAGCTCGCTCCTGCATTATATTTGGGAGGTTCGGCCAGTGTGATGTTGTCTTTTGGCACTTGGTGAGAGAAGGGCCTGTCTGCGAGCTGGGGTAGAGACACGTCGACGGGGTTCTCCCCTGAGTCGATCGCAACCTGGACGAAATGCGCAAGGCTTAGGCCAGCCGAGAAGCCAAAGTAATGAGGTTCAGCCCCTGCGCACGAGGATAGGACCCCCAAACCTAGCGCAAGTTGACCGGAGCGTTCTGTTCCCGAGGTCACCTCAGTTGTTTCTGGTGAACGGCTTGGTGCAGGGCTCTCTGACTGAGCGGCGGTTGGCAGATCTGCTGATGGCCTTGATCGTGGATTCCCAGTGCTGGGAACCTGGATTGGAGAAGTATCGTCCATCGCGAGATTTGCCTCGAGTTGGCGAACTCGGTCTTCCAGCCTCTTTACATAGGACGATGGGTAGGCTTGATTGCTGTATATGCACGATACCTTTGCCTTGTCACAATTTGAGCAGGCTGGGCTCGAGTTGTCGCACTGGTTATGTCTCAGTTAGCATGGAGATAGATCGCGATGATGAAGTTGATGTTTATCTTGCCTTTTGTCGTCGGCTCTTGCATCTCTGACATGCGACCAAGACCCGAGGCCGTTTTGCAGGACGTTCGTATTCGGTCATACTTTCTTGTTCCATGATGCAATCGGGTCAGAGCGACAACTTTGGTAGGTTGTACAGATACGGATGTGATCCGAATTATGGGATGTCTCGCTGTTATCGGTATCGGAGTGGCCCGATGCTGAGGCTAGCCGAATGCGGGCTGGCAAGCCTTATCGGTGGCTTAGTGTTATCTGTTATCTTTAATAGCGGACCATTCCGAATCATGCCGTAATCACATTTCCTCTACTCCGAACTCCGTACAGGTTAATCATAGCACATTTACTTGCGTAAGTATGGTACAGTGCCGGTCCCATAATATGTTTCCGTCGATGAAAGTACATCTCTGATAAAAACGCCATCAGTCGTATCAGCCCTACACCAAATCGTGCACGTCAGTTATGGACTCGCACTCAACTTCAACTTCGCGCAAAGCTCGTTTGGGAATCATTGTACCCTCATCAAATACGACACTTGAACCATTGACGCAGCAAATGACTCTCAGTCTTGCACACAATGGAATAGAAGTTAGCCTTCATTTTGCCAGATTCCGGGTCACCAAGATCGAACTATCTGACGATTCAAACTCTCAATTTACCCTGGAGTCAATGCTCGAGGCAGCGGGGCTCTTGGCTGATGCAAAAGTCGATATCATTGGCTGGAGCGGCACATCCGCAGCCTGGCTGGGATTTTCTTCAGATGAGACTTTATGTCGGATCATTGAGAATACTACGGGTATTCCAGCAACGTCATCGGTGTTGGCAATGAGGGATATCTTACTTCGCAGCGAGGCTCCAGAAATCGGTCTCGTGACACCATATATAACAGAGGTTAACGCTGCAATTCTCGAGAACTTTGCTACAGAAGGGCTCTTTATAGCAAAAACAAGATCTCAATGCTCCGGCTTGACGTCAAACTTTGATTTCGCCGCTGTTAAAGAGAGAGAGTTGGACGCAATGGTTGCACAGGTTGTCAAAAACGGGGCTCGGGTCATTCTCATCATGTGTACTAACCTTGCGGCTGCACAAAGAGCGATATTCTGGGAAAGGAAATATTCTGTCATGGTTTTAGACTCGGTTGCAACTGTACTGTTTGGCATGCTTCGACAACTCGGTATTGAAACATCAGGCCTTGCTTGTGAATGGGGTTCATTATTCAACATCGAAACGGAACCGGTCTACGACACATAGATGGTTTTAGTAGGGAGCAAAATAGTCTTAGAGCCTGGTGCTTATCAGCAGATGGTTGAGTCGGTGACAATGTAGTTTCCATTTTCTTTCTTGATAACGAGCCTATAAGTCTAAATCGTGCCCCCAACTCCATTGCCTGCCATACCGCTCATATAGAGGCACGCAACACATCCCATTCCTTGTCCATTCGGCGTTGGTAGGTTAGAGCGCATGTTTTCCGTTTCAAGAACTGACCATAACCTTTGGTGCCTATTACAATGCCATCCTGAAAGACTACCTTGCCCCGCACGAGAACAGTTCGAGGCCAGTTCAAGAACTCAATGCCTTCATATGGCGAGTAGTCACAACCATCATGCAGGTGTAGATTGTGTTCCAACCTTCTTGGCGAGAACGTATCCTGTGCGTGCCATATGACGATATCGGCGTCTGATCCGATTTGTATTGCGCCCTTGCGTGGATAGAGGCCATACAACTTCGCTGGGTTCTCAGACGTGAGTTCGACAAACCTCTTTACATCAATGCACCGACGCTTGAGGACACCTTCAGAGAAGAGCAAGGGTATCCGGGTCTCAACTCCAGGAAGACCATTGGGTATTTTTGTAAAGCTGAATGATGGTCAGCCCTAACCAGGTACATGTTGCTCACTCAGAACTTACACTCCTTGAACCTCGCCACTTTTGCTGTATGAATGACCCAACTTCTTCCCCCTGTTGTCATTGAACCTTAGTTGGTGTGAGTCATATCTCCCTACAAGGCGTGATAGATATCAGGTGCTTTCTTACCGATATGGGCAGTGGTCTGATGAGAATATAGTAAATGTACCGTTGATGATTCCTCTCCATATTTCCTCAATATCCTTTGGGTCACTGCGCAAAGGGGGCGAGCAGACGAACTTGGCACCACAGAAATGATCCCTGTCGAGATTCTCTTTACCTAATAATAGGTACTGAGGACATGTCTCGGCAAATACTGGCCTCAATAATGATTGGGCCTTGCGAATAACATCCATCGATTGTCGAACAGAGACATGTACGATGAGCATCGGTGTATCCATGACAGAGGAAAATGTAATAGCGCGATTGACGGCTTCGGCCTCAGCCTCTGGAGGATGTGCTATCGCCTTGAACCTCGGGTCCGTAAGTCCTTGGGCCTCTAAATGCTCAGTGAAGAAATCCACAAGATCCCCATTCTCTGCGTGCACTAGTGCCACCATTTCAAGCTCCCGTGCCTTCTGTAGTGCTGAGAGTACCTGACGATCCGAAATCCTCATGTGCTTGTATGTAAGGAATAGCTTCATGCTCATTATACCAGACTGCGCAAGCTCTGGAAGTTCTTGTTCTAGCACTTGTGCAGTGGGATCGGTGATGATGGCATGGAACCCGTAGTCGGCATATGAGCCTTGCTCGTTGACGAGTTGATGGTATTTGCCAACTTGCTCTCTCAAGGACTGGCCCCGAGATTGCTCTGCAAATAGGATGACTGTCGTCGTGCCTCCGGCAATTGCACTCCGAGTCCCAGTGTCGACTGCATGTCGGAGTTAGTGGAAAGTACAACATACGAGGAGGAAGAGAACATGTGTACCTGTATCGGCACTAGTATAGCCTGCTTCTTTAGCTCTGGGCGAACGATCCTGAGACAGGTGGACATGGCCATCAACCCCGCCTGGAGTCACAATGGCTCCATTGCAGTCAATTGTTTGCGTGTCTTCGGTTGCAACGAGGCCCACGCCCAGGGCGACAATAACCCCTCGTTTGATGCCTATATCGCAAATGAAGGAGCCATTTACATGGGCATTGCGCAGGATGGTATCAAATTCTTGCATAATTTCTGTGCGCCTTTGGTGAATTAAACCCTAGATGTTTGGGAAAGGAGTATGGCGATAATTGATGATAGGAAGCTTGACATTCGCAAAGCGGAAAGGAGTTCAAGTCCAGCTGAATGATCCGTATGCACAGATGAGAGTAGTCAAGAACTAAAGAATTGTTGTATTAATTACCCTTGTTTTTATGACTGGCTGAAGATAACTGCTTCGGAATGGTCCGCATTCGAGCTACAGCATCTTTAGCGTCTCGGGTCAATCCGTCATATCGCTATCTTGAGAGATAATCCGTAACGCCACTCTAGCGCTGGTCTTTGCTGATAGCGATATGGCCGTTCCGACAGATAGTGAGTTGCACAAATCATCCAATCTACCGCAACACTGGTGATACTCAACTTAGTGTGACCTTGCTGATATGTTGAATCACAAGCCACATACCCTTACACTTGTATAAGTTGCAGCATGCACCTCACTCAGCTGAAAAGAATCTCACAAGCGACAAGTGGCTACCGAATCAATCACCTCTCGTCTGATCCATTATGAAGATGCCAACAGTTCCCCGTTCGAAGGCTGAGTGGGAGGCAGTGCTGACTACAAACTCTGCGGATGGAACCAAGTCTTCGCCTTGGATTAACAAGGATCTCGCGCCTACTCCGCCGAATGCAAGGACATGGTCCTGGTACGTGTCATGTTGAAGACGAGAGCTTTGTACAATTCGCTAATATTTGAGCCAGGATCTCACTCAGCAGTTATTGGTGGGGTGTAAGCCAGCATCCATTCGTGCCATATTGTTGATTCATATCGCTAATTTTCTGCGCGACCGTCTAGAACGCGTTCAACGCAAGTCAGTGGTCAAACGGCGCGAGTTTGATCGCTGTCGGCCTTAACTGGCATCAAGCTCTGATTGCGTGCATCATAGTAAGAGTCATAACACCATAACCAAAGAATAACAACTAACCTCTAACTAGGCCAACTTGATTTCATCTTCTGTTGCTCTTGCTCTTGGCCGTCCAGGTGCAAGGTACCATGTTGGCTACCCCGTCCTAGCTCGAAGTGTCTTCGGAATGTTAGTCATTATAATCCCTTCGAATTGAGACCTCACATGATAGGATTACTAACGAAAAGTGTAGGTACGGCCAGTTCTTTTTCGTTTGGATCCGAGCCGTGGTGGCTACTATTTGGTAAGATAGACCCTCAACAACTGAGCTAAGAGAAAGGATGCTTAATACTGACGACATTACAGGTTTGGAGTCCAGTCATACTTCGGGTCCCAGCTATTCAGCGTCTTCCTGAGATGCGTCTTTGGAGAATCCTGGTGGAACATGACAAATCACTTGCCTGCCAGCGCTGGAATCACGTCTAGGGATCTTCTGGCCTTCTTCTTGTTCTGGATCATTGAGATGCCCTTTTTGGCAGTCCACCCACGCAAGATCAAGTTTTTGTTCGCGGTTCGTACACTATGTTAGACCTTTCCTCTCGTGTTGCGCCTAACAAATCCTAGGCCGAGTCCATAATCTGCCCTCTAGCCTGTATCGGTGTCTTCTCCTGGTGTGTTCATTATGGAGGAGGAATTCGTATGAATTCTCTTTCCTCAACCACGGAAGTAAAGGGAGGAGCCCTCGGATGGGCAATGCTTAACGGAATAAACAGCTGCTTGGGTGTTACGTCTGCGCTGCTAGTCAATGTGAGTTTGAATGGATCCATTAACATCTTGGAGAGCTCTGGGGGTTAACTAACAAACAATGCAGCAACCTGACCTTACTCGGTACACGCGCAGGCCCAAGGATGCTGGCTGGAGGCAATCATCGTCCATCTTCCTCAGCAAAACGCTGA
The DNA here is from genome assembly GCA_013364935.1 of Fusarium anthophilum. Lineage (NCBI taxonomy): Eukaryota > Fungi > Ascomycota > Sordariomycetes > Hypocreales > Nectriaceae > Fusarium > Fusarium anthophilum. The sequence continues at coordinate 14,362 of JABEVY010000151.1, read as the reverse complement.
TTTTCTTTTTTGGTATTGGTGCTACAGCTGCAGTGCAAGGGAAGTTCGGCAACGCATACTGGAACCAGTGGGATCTTCTCAACGCAATCCTTGATCGGTTTTGGAGTCCAGCAGCTCGAGCTGGATGCTTCTTTGCCTCGTTCGGCTTTGCGTTGTCGGTATTGGGCGTGAACATTGGCTGTAACGCTATTCCCTTTGGTGAGATTGGACTTCCCTCGGATGATACTTGAGAATTCTAACACATACTTCAGGAGCCGATGTCACCGGTCTGGTACCAAAAGTGTTTACAATTGTCCGGGGGCAGATTTGTTGCGGAATCTTATCCCTCGCCATTGTGCCGTGGAAGCTCCTGAGTAAGCCTCTAAATCCCTTGAATGCTCATATCAGACGCTGACAAATCCACCTTTTCTATAGCTTCTGGATCGGCCTTCTTGATATTTCTCGGCAGTTACAATTGTTTCATTTCCCCTATCTGTGCCGTAAGCTTTCTTCCGCCTCGACAACCCAGGGTCTCAAGGTACTAACATACTCAGATCATTATTGTCGACTACTTCTTCGTTAAACGTGGAAATATCCATACTCCGTCGCTATTTAACCCTTCCAACGGCTCACTGTACTTTTACACTGGCGGTTGGAATCTGAAGGCACTCGGATGTTGGGTTTGCTCAGCAGTATTCGGTATCCCAGGGCTTATTGGAGCTTATCATCCAACCTGGGTCTCTATGGCTGCGACTCACATATACCAGACAGGTTGGGTTATCTGCTTTTCTGCAGCCGCAGCATTCTACTATGCTGTGAACTTTGTCTTCCCAGCTGAAGTCCTTCCACACGGTCAGGCAACTTCCGGCCTTGCCTTTGAGCATTTGGCAGACAGTGAGGGATATCTGGAAGGTGACAATGTTGTGGAATTTCCAACTTTGGGTATACAGCCGGAGGACTCTGTATGTTCTGGCCACGAGAGCAGTACGGCAAAGGAAACTTCAGGTGTAGGTATTATGGGGGTTTAAGGGCTCCGACAATTTGTTACACAAGACTTGAGGCTCTTCGGGTTTAGTTTATCTTATGTTGAACCCTTTTTTGAGATACGTACTTCTACTATAGTGATATTATGAAAAGCTTATGCTATGTTTATAAAGACGAAAGGCTGTGTACTAAATGAAATCACTACTCTCTTTAACTGTGCCTATGTAAAGATACTAAAATAGGTCTATATAGGTATGACGATGCAATCTCCTGGGGCAGCCGCTGGAACCCGGAGTTACGTGTCAGATATCACTGAGCGGAATATTGCCAGCACGAGGATGCGTAGAACAGGAAACCAGCTTCTTTGCGCTCTAGTTAGTCGCGATTGCTTAGAACGTACTCTCATGGGGGTTCTGCGTGAGGAGGAGTTTTTGTCAGAGCACGAAATTCACTCCCTATTAAAACATCACCGGGGAGTGTGACATCCTATGGGAAGCAGTTCAAAGTCACCTACGAGCCAGGCGAGTCGGCAACACCAAGCGGCGGGGCCCAATCTGGATGACGATAAAGGTTCCTGTAACACTAAGGACTCTCGATGTGATAAAACAAATATATCATGTCAGACAGTGGTCTTTTGACAAACCGACCAGCCTCGAACAAGGATACAGGTCCACGTGCATCAAGGACTCAGAGACCCATGAGCAATAGTAGTCATCCATCAATTTATTCACATAAAATTCCTCCTCGGATGACATCAGGCACCACAATGTTCATCTCCGGTAAGTAGTAGTACTAACCATCTAGGGACCGCCAGGCTCACCGGCCGAGGTATCCAGCCACCTGTCGCCAATAGCGCGAACATACTGGCGTCCAAACACGCAGTAATAGTTCCCCACCTGTTCTGTGCATTGGGTGACCAGATGATGATGTGCCCGCCCACAGGCTGCCATGAAATGGTACACGAGTTGTAGATACCCTGTTAGACAGTATAGGCCGTCTGGGCCTGCTTCTTCCAAACGGCGAACCAGTCTCGAGGGTTACCCCAACACTCGTAATTGCTACCAGTGTCGATAGTCTGGACAACGCTGAAACCGGCACTGATCCATGAGACAGCGGCGTTGGCGCTCCAGCCAATCGAAAAGGACCGCGACTCGAATCTACCTGCAACGCATTGATTGTTTGCGGGGCACTCCATGGCTTCCTATATAAATAGTCAGTATAAAATTCTGAAACAGAACGACAAGACATTTTTAGACCTACACTGAGCTGGATATACAATGGATTCTGGTGGGGATTGCCATTGCCGACCGGACGGGTTTGGGTAACCCAATTACCACAGCCCGTCTGGCGCTTAGAAAGGCCGGCCGCCTTGACAGCATCGTCAATCTCTTTCTGAGACAGCTCGGGGACTTGACTCAGTACGTCAGAAGGGATCTCCCCGTCGACCTTGCCCTCGAAGACGTCCATGGCTTTGGCGACTCCGAGAGACCCATCGGGGAAGCACTCTCGTAAGGATCGCTTGGCAAGAGGCTTGAGGTCCGCACCAAGTCCCTTGACGGGCAAGACGCAGTTAACAACGAGCTGGTCCCCAGCAGAAATTCGACCACAGGCAATGGAGCCAGCGTCGCCGTCGCCGATGCGGTAAGTATCGTCACCAACTGTCACGTTGCCAGCGCCGTTCTCGCTCACAGAGAATGAGATGGCGTGCTTGACAAAAGCACCATCGGTGAGGGAGTTGGTGCACGACTTGCCCAGGACCTCGGTCTGCTTGTTGTTCCAGACGGTGATGGCCGACTTCGAGTTGACGAGGTCGCGCTCAAAGACCATGTGGAGGTTCTACTCTGCAGCAGAGGCTGTGAGGACAAGTGGCGCGCGGTGACCAGGCTGAGCTTGGTGAACTTCATGTTGGACGATCGGAAAGCGAGAGGATGAAGGGCTGCGAGATAGGAGAGAGCCTTGGGATGATGAAAAAGTCTTTCTTGAGCGGGAAAACATCACTTCTTATAGATTTCGTTCAGCTGTTCAGTCGTTCGTAGTCCTGTAGTCTCTCCCTTTTCTGTAGGGGTATAACTTTGTCGCCGAATCACCAGTCGCCAAAAGGCGTATCCGTCGTCGGATGAGTTGTTTTCCACGATGACCTTCCGACTCTAACTATAGTATTCTTCTATAATAACGGTTCTTTGTAGTATTGGGGGCCAATTGAGTAGAACCTTAACTCGTATTACGAACTAAGAAGTCCACAAAGATCTAGACAACGTCACGAGGTGGTCCTACTTGTGGATACTATCGACTGACCGCTAGGTCTTGACACATAAGTGCGACTGTGCGAGGCATTTAATATCCTAATAGAGCAGGTTCTTTAACAATGCTTAAAAACGTTACCCGAAACTATTCACAGTCTTGGCGTCTGCGATCATGAGACCAGATGGACAAGGTTTATTACTACCAAGGTCTTGGCAATCTAGATCTAGATTTGTCCAAGTCGGCGAGTAGATTAGATAAGGTCGCGTAGATTAAAACCCCGTTGGCGATAAGAAATGACTTAGTTTAATTAGGTAAGTTGAATTTAAGATTCTTTTAAGCCAGGGAGTTGACGATCTTTTCCTCTTGGTTGAAGAGTAATCCTTCCTCTAGCTAATGTTCTAGCTATTTTTATTAATTTAAGACTTAAAGATTTAAACAGATTAAAGAAAACAGGAAATTATTTTATCTTTTGCTATAGTTATACTAAAAAGAATATAAGTAATTAATATAAAAATTAATTTTATATAAATAAAAACAAAGCTAAAGCTTTATCTATAAAGTAACACTTTCTTACCCTTATACAGTCTTATAATCTACCTCCTTAGCTAAAACCTTAGCCTTACTTTTGTAAGGCATCAACTCAGTATCTTTACCATCAAAAATAGATGCCATTTGCTCAAGAGTGTGGCCACGAGTCTCGGGGTAGTAAAAGTAGGCAAGAAGGAGAAAAGCCACTAGGAAAACGATATAGACAATATAGTACTTCCAACCGATACTGGCAAGTGCAATGGGATTGACAAACATGTTAAAGATACCAGCGATAATACCAGAGATCCACATAGCACTGAAGCCTCGTGATCGGAGGGTGAAAGTCCAGATCTCAATAGGGTAAGAGATAACAAGAGGGGTACTAGACAGTGTTAGTTGGAAATTGATTAGAGGGTATGGTGATGTAATGAACTTACAGAGCAATGTCATAACCAGCAAAGAAGATAAAGAGAAATGGAACCACAGCTGTCCCAACAGCAGAGTTTGCATTGCTGGCAAAGGAACCGGATAAGCCAGTAATGACGACGTAGCTAATCAGCATGGTAATGGCAGAGGTAAGGAATAAAGGTCGTCGTCCTAGTCTTTCGACAGATACAGCTGCACCGACGGCCCATAGCAGGTTCCAGAGTTGGAGGCAGGCGTTAATAAGGGTCTGGTTAGTAACGCTGGTGATGCCAACAGTCTGAAGGACGAGGGGGAGATAGTATGAGACAACGCCGTTGCCACTCCATTGACTAAAGATACCCAAAGAAACTGAAATAAGTAGCCTCCGTCGGTTGCCCTTGGTCTTGAGCATATCAGCGTAACAGGCGGTGGCATGGGCCTCCTGTTCAGCTTGGATAGCGTTGGTAATTTCGCTGGCCTCGAACTCGACAAGAGGTGAGTCGATATCGCCGCCTGCTTGGTGCTTAGCAATGACCTGTCTGGCCTCCTCGATGCGACCAACAGATGCAAGCCATCGAGGAGACTCTGGAGCCATGAGAGTTCCAGGGAGAGCTAGAGCTGGAAGAACGATTTGCAAAAGCGACGGAAGTCTCCAGTCCCAAGAGCTAACATAGTTCCTGGTAGCGAATGTGAGCCAAGCAGCGATGACGCTGCCGAGGTAGAACCCGCACTGATAGCAAGAGGCCCCAACGGCTCGGTGAGTAGGATAAGCGATCTCGCTGGATCTCAGCGTGCATGTCGGCGCCACATCCACCGTAACGGCACAATTGTCAAACACCGGATCCCGCTCCGGATGCGAAGTTGTCCAAGTCTACATTGCGCCGCCGGCAAAGACTTTGGTTCAACGTCCCGTCAAGGAGCTCAAGGCATTCCGCAAAGTTCACCTCAAGGCGGGGGAGAGTAAACAGATCACGATTGATCTAGATACCGTACTATCGACGAGATATTGGGATGAAGCACGCCATAAGTGGTGCAGCGAAGCCGGTGAGTATAGACTATTGGTCGGCACGAGCAGTGTAGATACTCCATTGCAGGCGTCATTGAATGTGGAGAGGACGAGATATTGGAAGGGCCTTTCGCCTAGAGCATAGATCATGTAAATTCATTATAGACGCGACAGTAGACTAGATGAGCACCTTAGAAGTCGTGTCCGACAACTTGACGTCTCGCCACTGACAATTACGACTACAATCCTGACCCTGTCGCGCCCTCGGCTCATTCGCATTGTCACGGCTGGTATCTCTGTAGCTCAAAATTTTGAGCCTATACAGATAACTCAAGCATTGTTAGCTCGTGGGCTTGCACTGTGATAGGAACTTCTTCGGCCGTGAAAGTTCACGTGAGGCCGGCATGTCTCTTCGGGTCGCCGGGAAGCAGCCGAAACTGGGGCCGAAGGCGGGGCAGGTTTAGCGCAGCCCCGCGGCGATAAGACATGGCGTCGCGCCAGCTCTGAGGAAAACTCAGTGGTCACAGACAGATACAGCTGCCCTTCCGGGAGAAATTTACCTGCCCTGCCCTGAGATGGAGCTCTCACCAACAGCAACTTCCCCAACCTCAAGGGTCGTGACGCGTCAGGCTTGCGATGTGTGCCGCCTCAGGAAACGGAAATGTAGCTTTGATACTGGTGGTGGCATACAATGGGCAAATACTGCCCTTGCGCCAGACCCGACAGCGCGATGTGACAACTGCGAAAAGTCGGACTCTCAATGCACGTTTCAAATGCCGTCCAAGGCACGCGGCCCCAAGCGGAAAACGGGTTACCGCTACCGTTACAATATCGGCAATGCTCACTCGGCTTCGGCCTCTGCTTCTGGAGAAGCAGAGGGAGGAGGTGGTATGCTCAATGCCACGGCCACTGTCAATTCTTCTAGTCCACTATCGCCACTGCCATTCTCCAACCCGGGCTCTTACGTCCTCCAAGAACTGGAAGGGGAGCCTTCTATCGCAAGCACCGCTTCGCCGGCAGGCTGTGCATTCCCGTACCCGACTGATGCTTTGCTTCCTCGAGACCTGATCCTCTTCATTCTCAACGATTATCTAGTCTACGTCTACCCTCTAGTCCCTGTGATACATCGCACAAGCTTCAAAATCGACCTCAACCGCAACACCGACCTGCACGATCAAAACTTCCTCATCTTGATCATATCACTGTGTGCTTTAACAGTCTGCATTCTGCCGTCACGCCTACCAACATATCAGGGCTTTTCCAGTCCCCTGCGATTCCGCACGCGGACGGAAATGGTCAACCACTGCCACAAGCTCAACCAAGGCTTTCGAGACGCGACTTACTTCGACACTATCAGCCATGCGAAATGGGCTAGTAGCTTCTTGCTAGGCATAGCATTCCACCAGACAGGCAACACCAACCAGTGGCGGATGCTTGAGGTGGAAGCCATGCAGCTGCTGCGTTTACTGGAAGTGCACCGCGTTTCAAGTTATACGGGCCTCGACCCTATTGAGGTTCAACTGCGGAAAAAGGCCTTTTGGCTCATGTTTTACGGATATGTCCACCAGATGCATAATTTGCGGAATGAACGGTTAATGTTTCTTGATACCATGCTTTCGTGCGAGCTTAATCTCGAGGACCTGATGCCTGCTCCCGTAGACGACGAGTACATCTCCTCTAGCGGTTTACTTCCATGTTCCGAGGGCATAGCCTCAGCATCGTTGATCGCAGGTTTTAACATACATTCTCGCATCTTCGCAGCTGTGCTAAGGCCATCGGGATCAATTCCTAGACAAACTTGCATCTGCAGTCACTTAAAGGACCCCCAGCAACGACTTGTTTCACTCAGGGAACGACTACATCACCTCAAATATATGCTTGACACAGTGCCACCAGCATATGGCATCTGGAACAAGAAGACCACTCCAACGGTCTCGACCTCCGGCACTAATACAGCTTCTACCGAGGACGAGGAGGTGGACAACATTCAACGTGAGGCTATTCGTGTCAACATACATGTCACACATTTGTGGCTACAAAGTATGCTACTGGATCAGATTGATGCACTTGTAAGCGAAGTATCATCATCTGCTTCTGCCACACAAGGATCCATGAACCCTCCTCCATTATCATCCTCTTTATCTCCCGTAAAATTAGACATTACTTTTTCCGATGAACGAGAAAGTATTTGCCGACAGCTCCTTCATCTTCTACACTCGTTTTCGCATTACGGTTTAGAACCGGACGGCGTTTCTCTTGTCAGTATAAGAATATTCCCTTAGCTCACTCCGTTTCCCAGCTAACTCTAATGAAACTGCAGGTGTATAAAGTCCGTGACGTTGCAGTTTCGCTCCTAGCTTATCCGAATGAGGATCCCGTGGTACCACGTGTACAGAGAGCAAAAGGGTATCTACGCGAGTTTTCCAGTCTTTTGTCTATGCTTGATTTAAGTGAGAAGCTTATTTCATTAAGCTTGCAGAGCTGGGTTACTGTAAGTCAAGAAAAGCATTTTACATCTTAATTAGTATAGCCAAGACTAGTGTATTTAAGAGAAAGAGAATCAAAAAAAGTTAAGCATTTTTAATTATACTCAAGGTACCCTGGAGTACTCTGTAGTATTTTGATACATCGCTTTGAATAGCTTTATGGGGTTAACCCTTTATAGACTAGTTCCACTAGTTATTATGTCAGCACAGCTAGTCCTTCTTTTTATAGACAGCACCAGTTCAGCTTACATTTTCCAAGGCAAACACTAACCAGAGCAAAATGTCATCTCAAGGGGAACAAATCCCCAGTCAGCTTTCGCTGCAAGATCAACAAACAATACGGCAGCAACAGATGCACGCGATTGCGATGGCGCAAAAGCAAGCAGCGATGCAGCAACAAACTGCACAGCAAATGGGAGCCAGGAGGCAGAAGGAATACCAGCAGTTGGGAACGAGCCATCCTTACAACGACATTCCTGCAACCGATCCAAGCGACATACATATTCTCACTGGACGAGGAGTCAGTGTACCCGACTTTGTTGAATTTCTGTGTACCTGCCGAGAGGGTGATTTATCTATTCTCGAGTCAATTTTAGCCTCTCAGACCCGCTCGCCGCTCTTCCTTCACCATGGCTTGCTTGATGCCATAAAGAACGGCAAAGTCGAAATTGTACGCTATCTTCTCCAGTCTGGAACACCGATTTCGCGAAACACCCCAGAAACTATTCTCAGAGCTCCAGCAGATCAACAAATTGCATTACTTCAGCTCCTTACTGAACACGGCTGGACAGTCAATTCACCAGAGCGCCTCCTCCCCAGGCTTATTCAGACAAACAACGAACCACTTCTTGATTGGTTTCTGGAGCATGGTGCAGATCCCAACATTGGCGGTCCTGAAGGAGATCCAGACCAAGCTCTCAGGCTAGCAGCCTCACAGGGGACTGTTAGATTGGTACAGAAGCTTCTTGAAGCCGGGGCCAAGATGACCAGCAATGGATTGGGGCTATTCTATGCTGCGGGTGCTTGCCCTGCTGGCTCTATTCCCCATGCAGGACTTGTTCAACCCAGCGCTGAGTTTGACAAGTCCAGAATACCGGTGATGGCACTGTTGGTAGAGAATGGAGCTGGAGTAAATGACAAACTTGAGACACGACACATGACAGCGCAATATCCGATCGTAAATGCAGTCATGGCCGGTGCTATTGAGAGGGTCAAGTGGCTTTTGAGCCAGGGCGCAGATCCCGATCTGAAGGGACAGTACGGGAGCGCCAGAGACTATGCCAAGTTTAGGTCGAGCGATGAAATGAAACAGGTGCTAGGAGTGAGCGATACATTGGACCCCATAAGGATCGGGATTTAAATTGCAAGGTGGATCTACTTTTATCGATTGTTTAAAAACCTGCTCATGCATGCATGAATGTGCTGACAGGATTGTGGATTTGCTGATTGCAATCTTGCGTTATTACGCAGCCCGAGAGTCAGCCTTGATCTGTTGAAAGTAGTAAGGATAGTGCAGGGATGGGACGGGTAGCTTATGGGCCGCCCTAACCGGTAGGATTCACCAGCTGGTACTCCGTAATCTCTGGTCAGTTTGGGCCCCAAAATTTGGGGGCTGCGGACCAGGCTTAGGTGAGACGGCAGTTGTTTAGCGGATCGAGACACGAGATGGGATTCTAATGCAAACATCCGTTTATCATCGTGCTCCTTGCCATAAAGACGAGATTTGCTTTTGAGAAACAAAATAAAAAATAGTTTATACAAGATAGAGATAGGTAGGCTAACAAAATATTAGGTAATCGTAATCACTTGTGTACGCGATAGACTAAGCTTTCTGTTCTCCATTTCCTTGTTTATCGTTTATCTCGAGGTTGAGGAACATTTTTTCTGAAACACGGAAGGATCTGCTAAGCGCGGCAGGCTCCAGGGGTTTCCAGTACTATAACCAATGAACACCATTAATTGTTACGCACTGGTAGCTTGGGGGGAACGTTAATTATAGCAGGCGTCAGCACTAATGTAAATGGGATTAGGGCTGTACCTGTGTCGATGCAACCCCAATCACAGCAACCCTGTGCAGAAAGGGAAGGGCATATTCCGATCGACTAAGCTTTGCCAACTTACAATTAATATATAGAATGCTTTCGGCAGGACGCTTTGGTCCAGCTTTCATTTGTCATAGGCTCTGAGTTTCACACTCTGGTTTGGTATAGTCCTTCTTTTTTTCCTGTGTCATTCATTTACGCCAAGATGCGTGCCACATTCTTTGCCCTGGCGGCCCTGCCATTCTGCGCAATTGCTCAAGACCCGGTTCCTGAAGCTGCGCTTACCACTACCACTACTACATCTGAAGCTTTCATTCCACCAGTGATTGACACGTCCACCGATATTCCCGTTGACCTAATCCCTACCACTACCGAGGCTATCGTTGTTCCTCAATCGACCACGGAAGCCGTTCAAGAGAACCCTGAGCCAACCACTCAACCTGCTCCTGTTGTTCAGGATACAACGACTGCCCAGGCTGTCGTCCAGGACACTACTTCCCAAGCACCACCTCTTGTCCAAGATACAACTACAGGTCCTGCGCCTGTCATTGACACCACCCAACCCATTGCTCAAGAAAGTACAACTGAGCCCATTGTTCAAGACCCAACTACTGAACTGCCAATTGTCGAGGACACAACCTCACAACAAGTACCTCCTGTCCAGGACACAACAACGGAGCTGCCGCCTCCGGTTGACCCTACCACCACATGGCTTCCCGTAGTGGATACCACCAACCAGCCTATCATCCAGACTCCTCGTTCCTCACAAGAACCAATTGGTCAGGACACCACCACGGATGTGCAGGTGCCTGTTGTGCCTACAACAACATCTGACGCCGTTCCCGGCGTTAGCACCGAGACCAACAACCCTCTTCCAGACACCAAAACTCAACAGCAGCCAGTCATTGACACTACCACCACTGGGGCTCCACCTGCTGAGACTACCACTGCGCAGGTGCCTGTACAGGACATTACAACAACGACTGCTGAGCAGCCTGCTCAGACCACTACTCAGCACCAAGACCCTGAGCCTACCACTGAAGAGTCCAAGCCCACCAGCAAGGATGACGGTGAGCCTGTCATCACCCAGCCCCCAGCCCAGACAACCGTCGCTCCTGAAGTGGCCACATCTAGCGTCTCCTCCGTCTCCTCTCAGGTCGCCGCTCTGATCCCCATCATCAACAAATGGACTGAAGACCCTGAGTCTCTCACAGATGAGACTAACAAGGAGGTCGAGGACACTCACGACGACATCATCGCTGTTATCGTGTCTCTCGGCGGCAAGCCCGATGTTGGCTGCAACAAGAAGCGAGGCCTGCTTGGACCTATTGGTGACATCATCAATAAGCTCGCTTGTATGGCTCAAGACCTTACCGACATCTCGGGCAGCATCATTGCTGGTAATGTACCTGCTGTCACCAGTGTTGTTCCTCAAGTACAAAGCCAGAATGATGACCTGACTGAGGAGGATGAGGACAACCAGAGCAAGGAGGAGCAGAGCAAAGAAGAGTCTACCAAGGAAGAGGAGACGACCAAGAAGGAGTCCACTACAGAGGCTCCTACAACCACCGAAGCCCCCACTTCAACGGAGGAGTCTACGACCACTGAAGCTACCACAACGACTACTGGCATTCAACCACCTTGTGGTGCTGATACTTGCGGTGGTGGTAGCGGTGGCGGTTCTTGTCCTATAGGATCTGGAGGGTCGAGAGGAGGGCAGATGGGCGGCGCGGTTGGCGAAGTCAACTGCAATGACCTCTCAACAACTACCATTGACGGACCCCTCCCTACAGACCCCTCACAGTCCATTGACTTCGGTGACGATCCCTTTACGGCTCCTACTGCCCGTGCCGAGTCTGAATCCTCACCTTCCAAGCGTGATATGGAGCTAGAAGCTCGAGCATTCAACGATGACATGTCTCCTAACCCTTTCTATGTTGCCTCCCTCACGCCCTTTTGGGTGGATCAGACTGGAGCCACAGCTGGACACTGGTTTGGTGCTCCCTCCTTCGCTGGTAAAGGCTCTGCAGGAGTCAACGGCATCTATGGCTGTACCTCCGTCATTGTCGTGTCTAACTTGGGTGTCTATGTGTCTCATATCTGGGAGAACCCTGTATTTATCGATAACTTCGGAACTCCTACGCCCGACGACCAGTTCCAGACCAATACCTTCAATGCCCTTCGTGACGGCACTATCGATGCTAACGCTGAAAGTATTGCTGGCTATGTCGGTACAGACCAAGCCCCCGGTGTCCTGCATTCCATATTTCATCCCAGGGTTTTCGTCGTCACTCCCTTCACCACCGAGTATGATCGTAGCATTGGTGTCACCACTAATTTGCGCTACGAGGCTCGTGCAAACTACTTAGCGACTGCAGTCTCTGGTATTGTCCCGGGATCTGACTCAACCGTTCTCGGTTACACACGAGTTGGTGAAGTAGAATCCAAGGAGCAGTACGGAACGTGGGGTCGCGCTATCGTTGAGTATGATATGCTTGAAGAGATCGTCTTTGGTAACGATGGCGCCATGACGGGTGATTTTATGGGCCGATGGAGGCTTTGGGTCGAGGACCAGCTGGTCACTTCGCACAAGTTCCTCGTCTTCCCTGATCCTATTGCCGCCCCTGAAACTACACCCGCTGCTACACCTGCTGCCGTTCTGCAGAAGCGTGCCGACGAGGAGGCTGCCAGCAAGTGCTTGGTCCGCGGTGGTTCCACTGGTGCGACCTCGGCTGGCCCCTCTTCTACAGACAAAGCTGCTACTACAGCTGATGCCACTTCCGGTGCCGAGACTTCAGCAGCCCCTACCACAGATGAAAGGACTTCTAAGGTCGCTGAGACTACCACTGCTGAAGAGAACCTAACCACTACCAACGAGAAGACTACCGAGGCTGCAGGAACAACCACCAGCGAGGACAAGACTGTCGAGGCCACAACAACTCAACCTGACGCTGTCTTGACAACCTCTACTCCAAGCACCTTTATCACTACTACCAGGCCCTCATCTGATGCCATCACATCTGCGGTTACTTCTGGTGCAGCAACAACTAGTGAGGAAGTCCGCACCTATTACCCCTGCAACATCTTCGGCGGACCTCGTGTCGCCACGCCATACTGCCAATGCAGCACCACAGTCTCTGGCAAGCAATACGTCACATCTGCCTCTCTGATAGATAACAGCTGCGTGGACTACACTTCATATCCTTCACCAGTTGTCCCCGTCACCGAAGCCCCAGCTACCCAAGCCCCGGTACAAACTCCATTCACTGAGACCAACGACGGCACCGTCTTGGTATACACAGCTTACACTCTGGACTACTTCATGGCTTATACTGTCCACGTCACAGCGACACGCGGTTATGGTGTACCATCAACTCTTTCCACACCTGTACCTACTCAAACTGCTGTTGACAACGACGGCAGCGGTCAGTGTGGAACGTCTGATAGCCTGTCGAAGAAGGGCTTGGGTGAGGCCTGTGATAGGGCTATTAATGAGTTCGACGCCGATACCGTGTACAAGGGTTATACGACGCGTTATAGTCGGTCTAACAAGGGTATCCTGATGGCTGCCTCGTTTGGTCAAGCTGCTTGCATTGCCAAGTTTCAGTGTGATGACTATGGTATTGGAATGAAGGGTAGCGATATCATTGCAGCTCGCGAGAACGCGAAGCAGAACAATGGTATTTGGATTTGTGGACATATACACCTGTCCAACTCATGCAGTGTTGTTATGGACTACTGCACAAACTGTAACAACAGCGGTTAGGCTTTTACTTTCTTCTTGGTTATCAAATCTAGAACTTTCTCTTATAGATCAATTTACCTTTCTGAACAATATTTAGCGTGACCCGCAGTATCACTGTATAGCTGCTATTGCCCTAGTCGCTGTGTCACCAATGACAGAATGGCCAATCTCGTTCACCGTTACCGTAGCCACTCTATCGGTAACCCTAGGGGTTTTTGCCTCACTGATAGTCTCTGGAATCGTAGTGACAATAGCGCCTCGGCCACCAACATCCTCTGACAAACCATACTTCCTCAGCCGGCAATCAAAGCCAGGATGAATTTGAATGGGAATCCTCGCAGAAGTGTATCATCAGGAGACTCCTGCTGTAGGTACTCAGCAGCTAGTTCGTTTAGTTGATCGAAGAAGAGGACTCGCTCATAGGGTAATTCTAGGACACGAAACAAATGCTCCCCCTTCTCAGCGAGTCTGTCTACCTCCCAAGTCTCTTGAGCTTCTCTGCTGGGGAGTTGAATCTTTCCCGACCAGTAAAGGGCGGCCAAGAAGGCAGACTTCTCCCACGTGAGCCACGTCAAGGACGCGTTGACCACGCCGACGAAAGCGATGGTGTTAGGGTTGTGTATGTCGAAAATGTGCTGATATAGGCCAGGCACGCGATGACCACCAGGACTTACGGGCGGACGGACATTGGAGAGCAAGGGGTAGGTGTAGAAGTATCCCGTTGCAAAGACTACTACGTCGATGCCTCGTAAGACAGACTCGTCGTGTGGATAAATAGGGTCTTTGGTGAAATGGTTAATTGTGGTCACGAGCTTGACTTTTATTACTATTTAAAATAGATATTATCCTCTTTAAGCTATTAGATTTATAGCTTATTTCTAGATATTATTATTAATATAGCTTTAAAGACCTCTTTATAAATTAGAAATAATAAGCCCTATAT